>JAQGAW010002604.1:0-14687 GCA_034698025.1 Phthiracarus crinitus | reverse complement strand
CACAAAACGTATGACAAACACAACAAACAACACGTGTTTATAAACATTTGTTTGTATATCACTATTGACAACATATATCATTACTAATGTTTCATTTAATTCTGACATCTATTGATTGAAATATAATTAGTCAAAAAACATTCCCATTTCATTATTAGAGCTTCAGAAAAATAGCATTTATTGCATATCATATTAGCGCTATAAATTGCATTATTAATAGCACTTATTTTTTTAGTAAATATTACATATTAGTTAAAAAATTATCAAAGTTAAAAATTTATAGTTACTCGGATTAAAAAAATTGCACGATTAGTATTTTAGTGTAAAGAAATTTGAAAATTTTTAAAAATTTTGTGAAATAATTCTTTTTCTTATGGAATTTTGTTAAGAATTATCGATGAGTTCAGAAAAACTCTTCTGATTTAAACGACAATTTTTAAAGTTGTGGAAAAATAGCATTTATAAATGGATATAAACGACTCCATTTAATGTGATTAGAGGTTATATAAAATCATATTATTCAATCTAATGAATTCCAATTTTTGTAAAAAAAATCAGAAAAATCCATGAAAAAAGATTTTTTACAAAATTTACATATTTCTTAACTATGTTTTTATAATATTCAATAATATTTTTTTCGATTACAATATGTCTATAATCATTGATTTTTAAATAATGAAAACTTTGATAAATATTCAAAAACATTTTTTAAGGGTTTTAATAAAGTACAATTTTATATCAATAATTGTCTATCATAAAAGCATTAAATTAATTTATTTACACTGTACAACTGAAATCAAATTGATTAATAAAATAAAAATATAATACACTGATATATAATAGAGTATGTAACGGGCCCCCGATTTTCGGGCGTTGGCGGCCACCCGACACAATTTGTCGAGCTTTGTCGGGCTCGGGCCTTAAGTTAAGAAAATATTGTCGGGTCGGGCTTTTAAATTCAAAATTTCTAGGCCCGAAAATTTTTATTTTGTTTGAAAATATTCCAATCAAACCTTATTTTAACAATAATAACTGTAAAATTATTTGGAATTAAAATGTATAAAATATTGTTAAAATGAGGCAAAATAAAGAGAAACTTAATTCAGTTATGATGTCGTGATTAAAACTATCTATGAAGGATAGTCGGCCGGGTCGGGCTTAGATCGGGTTAGGGCATTAAATTTTTACCAATTACATAGTATAATATATAATTAAATAACAAATATTATGTGAGTTTTGAATGAATACGTAGTGAATAGTTTTTAAAATGAACACATGCAAAAAAAATTATAATTATTGATTAAGAAATATCAATTTTTTTCTAATCATTTTAAAAGAAGTACTTATCGAAACTATAATTAAATAACATGTAATCAATGGTCAAAAATTAATAATTATTCTTCTAATATTACAATTAAATGCGTGTATCCAATAATAAAAGGCATTTAATTTATTTAATTATACGTTACAATTGTAATCAAATTGATTAATTAAATAAACAGAGATATATAATTAATTGAACACATATGATACCAAATTATTAAGAAATATGATGTTTTTGAATATTTTAAAAGAACTCATCAAAAACTAAATTATATAACGAGTAATCAACTTTCAAAAAATAAATTATTATTTTTCGATTATTTCTTTGAATATATTCTTCAATTATAGTTTTGTGAAAATTTGGGTTTTCTGGATAAATACCGATTCTTCTAATACTTAAACAATTGTCGATTAATGATATAATATTATCGGTTGTGAGAACAATAGGATTCTCGAAATCAAATCTAATCTTCAATTCACACAAATTTGTTAATTTCGACAAATGATCCAATAATTTAACTAAAATTTCTTCATTATTTATATCTTTACTATTAATATCAATAGATTGTAATTGTGGTAAATATAAGTGAATATCATTAAAACAATTTTCATTAATAGATGTCCTCTTGAATTCTAAATGTTTTAAATTCACGCAATTTTTTAAAAATGCAATGTTTTCGCATATTTCAGATCTATTTATAATTATGAGCTTTTTAAGTGCTTTAAATCCATTCGAAAATATCTCATTGAATAATGATTCAAACAATGAAATCGCTAATAACTTTAGTTTTTTACATTCACAACCAATTTGTTTTAATATTTTAACAAAATCGCCGGTAAAACAATTGAAATAAAGAAATTCTATGTTTTCAAAACGAGCCAAATGTTTCATTACATCAAAATGTAAACTGCTTGACGGTATACAATAAAATCTTTTAAATTGTTGATTGAAATAATCGACAAATGATATAAAATTATTGTCAGATATTAAATATGTTCGAATTGATTCAATATTACTCAATAAATGGCGATTTTTTTCAAAATCCTTAAATGTTAGGTTGCAATGATTTATTGATTTAAGTTTTGGCGTAAATGGTAATAATGTGATCAATAAATCATTTGCGTCATCAGAATTAAATGAAATTATTTCTAGATTTTTCGCACTATTTTTTGCAAATCGTTGCCAACAAATGAGGGAAATATCTCCCATATGTTTATTACCGATATGTAATAAAGTTAATTTATTGCATTTATTGCTGATTACATTAATTGTTTCATCGTTTATTATTAAATCTCTGTCATCGATATATAAAGCTTTAATATTCACACATTTTTCCAAAACATACTCTAATAATTCATTAATTACTGAATATTTCTTATTTACAGTAATACAATATAATCCATGAATTATTGATTTGCTTTCAAAATTTCTGATATCATTCCTTAATATAAGTTTATATTGTTTATTAAATATATTACTATTGAATTTTTTGTTAACGCATTGCAATCGAAAACAATCACTAATCAGTAAATAATGTAATATTAATTCACACAAATCATCACCAGAGCCATGACATTATCGGGATATCCGACTTTAGTTTAATGATAAATAAAGCGGAACATATATTTACAGTAATTATAACTGAAAAATGAATAATATAAGCTAACTTTGATTGTCCGATAAATCCGATTTTTATAAGGTTTTAACTTTTAAATGCAATAAATAATCAAAATAAACAATAGATTTTAAAAAGTAGTATTATTATTTTGTTTGAAGTGAACATATTATCGCTATATTTAAATCTCACAATTTATCTTTTTATCTTTTTATGAATCCCTGTATAGGCTCCTCCCCTGGAGGTTCAAACCCTCGACAATCCCTATATCAATGGATTCAGCATAATGGCTTTATACCCGCTTTCAAACCCTTTAAACCACACCTAAATTAAGATTTAAAAAAATTTCATTATTTTTGCCGCTACCCTCAGGCCGGGAGAAACAATTTTACCGTTAACATTATATCCCTGTCTGTAACCGTTTGGCCAGAATACCTAAATAAAAAACAGCCAAACGAAATTAAATATATAAATTGTTAGTCCGATAAATCCAACTATTAGTCATATCCGATAATCCGATAGCTTTTCCATAGTTTTTTTGTCCGGAAAAGTATTGTCTCTGATTGACTTAACAAAATTTTATCTGATCGCAGGACAACTATTACTGAAGAAACGTTAAACTCACAAACATTATTTGTTACAATAAGTTTTTTCAAGAAAATTAATAAAAAGTTAAAAAAATATTAGTAACTTCATTTTTTTCCGCTTTTTATATCCGATTTTTTGACATTTTCTATCCGATTTTACACACACTTTTTCACATTTTTTAGTCCGAAAATGTCACGGCTCTGATCATCACCAAATCTACCAAAACTATCATTATTATAAAACAATGCAGATATAATTTTGTAATTGACTTATTTTTAAACTAAATTTAAAATGAATTGAATTAAATCGATGAAAAAGTCGCACATAAAATGAGAAACACATCAAATAACACGTGTTTATAAACATTTGTTTTTATATAATAATTTAACACAAATCTTCAATTTTTATTGATATTTCTATCTATTGAATGTGATTTAAGCCGTTTGGAGATGATCGTCCAGTCGAGTGGGAACATCGAAAACATATCACGTCCCAGAAGAGCAGGTAATGACTTCGACTTTACGTCGACAATCGATGCTTTTGCAGTTGTATTGTTAATTGTAATTGTTGCTACAAACGTTCCAATAACTGGTAGCTGTTGTTGATTGTATGTTCGGAGACTAATAGACGTCTTTGTAACTTCTGGTTTGCCAACAGCTTTCCAATGATCGATGCCGATTAATGAATGCGAGGCCCCAGTGTCCAACTCCATGTTGATCACGTGAGAATTGATCGATACTGGAATGATGATCGAATCAATTGACGATTCTTTAGTAGTATTAAGAATTGTCCCGACTGAGCCTTTGGTATTAGCAATGGAAGCTTTGCCACTTCGGCACACCTTAGCCAAGTGACCAGTTTTGCCACAATTGTTGCATTTTGTAGATAAGTGCTTGCACTTCGGAGCCCAATGATCTTTTGAACCGCAGCGATGACATTGAGTCGAGTTTGAAGACGAGTTGGCATTCTTAGTATTCTTTGTAGTCGAAGGCTTCTTGAAATTCTTGCGTTGATTTGAATTGTTTTCTGCTTTGTTCACCTTCTGAATGGATGAAGAAGTGGGATTATGCAAAGTGACGACTTCTTTATCGGCCACTTCCAGCTGTGTCGCCAAATGTACCGCTCTTTCGAATGTTAAATCGACTTCAGTTAATAGTCGACGTTTGACGGAATCGCTTCTTACTCCAGCTACGAACTGATCACGCAAGGCCTGTGGTTGATGAGAGCCGTAATTGCAACCAATCGACATCTTCTTCAGATCTGCTGTGAAGTCAGATACCGATTCTGAATCCCTTTGACGTCGAGACAGGAAGTGTTGACGTTCCGCGACTTCAAGAACCGGAGGCTCGTAGTGATCCTGAAGGATCTTCACGAGTTGATCGTAGGTCTTGCCCATAGGATCGTCAGGTGTGCAGAGGTTGACAGCTAACTCGTACATACTGTTGGACATCGCGGCCACGAAGACATTGACTCGTTGTTCATCCTCGATATGGTTGGCTGCGAAGAACCCTCGAAGACGCGCCACATAACTCGAGAATCGACACTCCTTTGAGTCGAAAGCTGGGACCGAACCGAAAATTGCAGAAATCGCTTATGAGAATCGTTGCTGAAGACGCCGTTGAACATCCTACCGACTGCGCCGAAATTGTAATGTACGTGACAGTAGTTGTCGTATTTGTAGGTAAGTAACGACGATAATAGCTGAGGAAGAATGACCTGAAGAACCAAATGATACCACCGAAGGCTAGACCACAGTGTTCACGAGAGTGAACACAATAGTAAACATAGGCTATGAGAAACAGTTAGCAAAACTTTAGCATTCAAGCATTGAATACTTTTATTGATAGCAATGCATTAGTTATACAAACGTGTAATAATAAGCAAACGTGTTATAAGCAAACGTGAATACAAATGAACGTATAATACATATGTGAACATAAGTTACTGTAATGACTAAATGTTATACAATGCGTAACATTTATCAATGAGTATTCATAGTTCTAGAAACTACTAGAACTGAAAAGCAATAGTGTAGTGACTAAGAGTCACATACACTACAAAAATATTATTAGTTCAACAATTTATTGAAACATTTACAAATTGTCTTATTATATTTTTCTATAATATTCTGAATATGATTTGAGGGTATAAAACTTATATCTAATTTGTCGGATAAAATTAAAATTCCAGAGAATTTCGTCTACCAATTATCTAAATTTTTAAGAAAAATTTCAATTTGTAACTACCATTAAAACTTTGTTTGTAGTTTTAAATACATTGATCAATTGATATACTAGCTAAGAAGATAGGATACGTTTTTTATCTCACGCCCACAGACGGACAGACAGACATGTCAAATCTAATAGCTCCTTTGGACAAAGTGAGCTAAAAAATATTATTATAAATCTTAACCCAAAAAGATATTAGTATCATTTTGATTTAATGAATGTTAAAATTTTAGAAATATATTTAACTTAAAATTGCTTATTTTTATCAGATATATTTTAGGGATAAATTTAATATAAGATGGAATAATGTCAATGATAAAAATGATACATTAGTCTGTTTGAAGTGTTTAAAAATATTTTCAGTATATATAAAGAATTTACAAGTTCATAGTATTTCATATAATTTAATGTATTTTAAATAGTGTTGTTTCAATTTTTTAAAATTAAAATTTGAATTTAAAATATAATTCCATTTGCATTTCGATTAATTGGAATTGTAATGCATTGGAAATAAAATTTTAAAAAATTGGAATTAAAATGCAATTGAAATATAAATTAAATTAAAAATCAAAATAGAAATGGAATAGAAATTAATGCCGTTTTAAAAATTGAAATTGAAATGTAATTTATATAAAATAAAAATTGGTATTGAAATTAAAATTAAAATGTAATTATGTTGACAAAAATAGAATTAAATTTTGTTCTATCTGCAGAAATATTAGTATTCTTTATATTTATAAAGAATATTTGAGCATTTTTGATTTGCTTTATTAATAAAGAAATTTACAAGTTTTTTGATAAATAATTTGAAAATCTTACATAAATTTCGATATGTTTTTAAATAATTAGAAAATTTTCAATGAACAAAATTGAACGCTTCTTGTGACCTTAGACCAGAATCAATATTTTTATTTTTGTTTATTATTGTGAATGTTAATATTAATTTACTATACAGTTTTTAAATTTATTTGATATAATAAACCTATACTTATACCTAAACCTATAAACATACCTTTTATATACTATACCTTCCTTTTGAATTTTTATCAAAATTCTTTTTTATTTTTATATAACTGTTTTTAGGAAATTATTACTTTAATTAAATTTTGTTTTATCATTAGCATACATAGTTGTAAAAATTACTTCAGTTTTAATTAACCAGTCTTCGATTTAACTTCAAACAATTTTATTCACAATATTTGAAACTTCTTTATCATTATTTAATAGAAATTAAATCAATTTTTGATTATTTAGTCTATTATTGTCTATTATTTCTCGTTTTCAGACTATTTTAATATCTTTATGTACAGTATTAGACCATTTATAGGTAATTTACCGAAATTATTTTAGCATATTTTATTAAATTTTTTAACATTTTTCAAAAATGAACATTTATCATAAATTTTAAACATCTTATTTAAAAGAAATATTAATTTTCCAACAATTTGCAATTAATTATTGGTTGCGGGATTTTCCCTAAAAATTGAAGCCCTAGTTATTATATTTTTATTATAAAGTTAAAATCTTTTCATAAATAAATATTTCATAAAGATTAATTTTTATTAACAATATTCAAATATATATCTCATTTTAATATATAACTATTATGTTTTGTAGTATAATATAATTTCTTAACAAAATTTTTAGGATATCATATACTTTTACAATCCAAAAGTAATAAGTTAAAATTTTAAAATTTAATATAATTCAAATCTAAATACAATTAACTTTAATAACAAATAACAATATCAATTTTCTATATAAATAAATACAATAAAAATATTCTCTATCACTCCGAACTTGCCCAAAAGTTTTATTTTAATTTTCAAAATAATAATAAGTTTAAATTTATAAATATATTCACAGTTTTTAATAATAATTTCTTTGTTTGTCAATAATATTATGTAAATGTTCCATATTGTTCATTAAAAATTCATTATTAACTTTTATTTAAGCATATATTTAACCCTTCACTAGAAAATCGTGATAAAAATCGACCGTATATAAAAATACACACTTTTCAATCTTATAACTTTTATACAATAAACATGGAATTATATTAAATTATTTATTCCATAAATAACGTCTTTATTGTTTCATTAATTTTTAGAATATAATTCTCTTTAGGGAAAAATAATTTAAACTTTCCAAGGGGATTTGTTATTTGTTAAGAAGAAAATGCTGTTTAAAACTGCTTAAAATAATTAAGAAAAAAATTGTGTTTCTATTGATTTAAACGGAAAGTTATAAGTCTATATTTTGGGTTTGGGGTTTGGCTTTACTATGCTACCTAAATTCAGTAAAAATATTTAAAGTGATTTTGATAATTGATCTTTTATTATGACTTAGTTTTCGTTCGATATTTGTTGCCGAAGAATGGTAACCGTTGGAGATATTAGAATTATGTCACAGCAAACTGAGGGAGAAAGTAGTCGACACACTTGATTCCGTGGCAAAATCAATTCGAAAATCCCTCCCGCCATAGTTGTGGACACCGTGAAAACTTCCCCCTATTTATTGCCGAAGAATGATAACCGTTGGAGATATTAGAAATCTGTTACAGAAAACTGAGGGAGAACTTAGTCGACACTTGATTCCGTGGCGAAATCAATTGGAAAATCCCTCCCGCCACAGTTCTGGACACCGTGAAATCTTCCTCCTATTTATAGCCGAAAAATGGTAACCGTTGGAGATATTAGAATTATGTCATAGCAAACTGAGGGAGAAAATAGTCGACACACTTGATTCCATGGCGAAATCAATTTGAAAATCACTACCCCCACAGTTGTGGACACCGTCAAAACTTCCCTCTATTTATACCCGAAGAATGTTAATCGTTGGAGAAATCTGTTACAGCAAACTTCCCCCTATTTATTGCCGAATTTTATTTACGCCGTTCCAACATTTTATTTACACAACAAGAATTTTTCCAAAAAAAGACTCCTATCATAAAAATCCAACACTGAAATTCTTAAAAAAGACTCCTATCTTCACAAAAGACTCCTATCAAAAATCCATTAATGAATTTCTTAAAAAAGATTCCTATCTTCACAAAAGACTCCTATCATCAAAAATCCCTTAATTAATATAGAGACGAAAACTCCCTTTATTAATATAAAGAAAGAGTAAATACAGACAGACAAACATAGTAAAATCCATAAGCTCGCCTTTTTAAAAAAAAGTGAGCTAAAAATTTATTAATAAACTGTAAGAAAAATAGTGCAAATATTTATACTATAAAATTGATAAATAAATAGAATTAAATTGATTAAATTTCTTAAAAGTATTTATTAATTGAATATAAATAGTGTTAATGTTTATTTGCTATTAAGAAGAAATTTATACGCTATGGGAAAGATATTTGATTCAACAAAGTTAAAGTTTTTTGTAATACTGTATATACTGAAGCAGTATATTCCAATGCAAAAAAGTTCAAGTATTGTTATGTTAGTACATTTCAATGTAAAACCTTGTTCTAGAATATTCCAAAAGTTCATATATTTTCATAGCATATACAAAGCAAGTGTAGGATATTTCTATTAAAAAAAGTTCATTTCGTGTTTTTGTTCAAATGTTCATTGTTATTAGCTCCGGACAGGGATAATTCTAGCTAAATTAACCGTATATAAGTGATTGGAAACTCAGTGTAAATTCAGATCGCTTTTTGGTGGAAATATTCTTATTGGTAAGATTAAAAAACGCAACTTCCAACAGAATGGCTCGCACACCAATCAATCAGAGTATAACGAAGATGTAGTGATAACTTCAACTGAGGTATTTTTTTTTAATAATTTAATATTTTTTTATTTGTATATTTTAAACTTCTATCTTTTTAGCCACAACCAGCCTTAATTAATGGAATTGTTATTCGCTCGTTGTTGTTTCAACTGGCGTTACTCTCACGGGATCAGTTGCTATGTTTAAAGTGTTTCAGCAAACCACTTGAATTCGATGCGGCAGAAAATATGGTCTGTAGCAAATGCAGCATAACTTTTGACGATCGATACCCGCTAAGTGAAACTATAGCTCACTTGAAAAGATTGCTGTTGGACCACGGACTCCACTGTAATCACATGTTTTTACATATTTCTAAGCTTGACGTAAATTTATAGATTGATTGTAATCGGTGTAAAGTTAGTTACTTTATACATTTGTTGTTAATTTTTTTTGTTTAATAAATATTTTCAATTTTAATGTTTGTTTTATTTATCTAAAAACTTTATATCATTATTGGAAACTTTTTCTTGAAATTTCCAGAGCCAGTTTCCAATAATGGTATAAAGAACACTTCTTATGTAAAATCACAAATAGCTCAATTTGTAACATCTTAGTTTAAATGAAAAATAAAGTAGGAAAATCCAAATAACGTATAATTGAATAACTTCTTTTTAGCACACTTCATAAAAGTCAGCTATTTGATTTGACATTTCTGTCTGTCTTTTTGTCTGTGGTCGGGTATTAATATTTATTAAGAGATTTTTCTTTATGTTTATTAAGGTATAGAAGTCTATTTTATTGAAGATAGGAGTCTTTTTTAAGTCAAAAATATCATAAAATGTGATAAACATCAGCCAAAAATAGTAATAAATGTCACAAAATAGCTTATAATTGTCTAAAACTGACAAATAATAAACTAAAAATGGACTAAAATTTGCTTAAATCAATCAAAAATGACTTTAGAATCTATTAAATAATAATAAAAATAATTTACAAATTGATCAAATATTGTTTAAAATAAAATCAATAAAACTATTTAGATGTTAAAACCAAGCACATGCGTAATCATATTCGCTTATATAATACTTCTGTATGCAAGCTTAACAATAATTTATTTGTTGTTGACTCGACGAATGCTAATACTGGTGTTGTATCGTTTAATATTTTGTATTTTAATTGTATTTTGATTTTGATTTTGATTTTTACTATAATAATTATTTTGATTGTATTTTAATTTTGATTTTAGTAAAAAATTAATTTTGATTGTATTTTGATTTTGCTTTTAGTCAAATTAAAATTTTTATTTTATATTTTAATTTTGATTTTCTGCTCAAAATCAAAACAAAAATCAAAAATATTTGTGATTTTTAATTTGATTTTGATTTTTTAATAAAATTTTTATTTGAATTATATATTGATTGTATTTTGAACATTTAAAATCATTTTGATTGTATATTGATATTACTTTCAATGAAAAATTCTATTTTGATTGAATTTTGATTTTTATTAATCAAAATTTAAATTCAAAATATATTTTGATTTTTAATTAAAATTCAAAAAGCGATACAACACTAGCTAATAAACACTGAATAAAGAAATGATATTTACAAAAAATAAACTTTGTAAACTTTGTAAACATCTTTAATTTATTGCAAAAACGCAGAGGAAAATTATAAGCATCATTCGAATTATAATTCATAACTATTTAAAAATAGATTTAATAAATATCGTGATATTAATTATCTGATACTAAAATCAAAGCCTCCAAACCACATTTTCTTTGTGAAAAATATTGTCTGGTTGAATATTTGTAATTATTAAATTAGAATAATTATTTTTAATTATAGACAATTTTATATTTTTTTAATTGTTTCAAGAAACATTAGCACCAGTGACAATAACTGATGTTATAAATTTATTTTCAATAATTGAATTAATTTTAATTAGTGGGATTAATTTCGGTGTAGATTAGTAGTTAGTTTAAATTAGTGTTGTTTCCATTTTTTAAAATCGAAATTGAAATTGAAAATATAATTCCATTCACATTTCGATTAATTGGAATTGAAATGCAATTAAAATAGAATACAAATTAATAATCGAAATTGAAATGGAATTGAAATAAAAATTAAATTAAATATCGATATAGAAATGGAATTGAAATTAATGGAGTTATATAAAATGGAATTGAAATGGAATTTATATAATTTTAAAATTGAAATAGAAATTAAAATTAGAATGTAATTACTATTTAAAATTAATTAGACGAAATTTGGTTTATAACGTTAAAATAAGCTAAAAATTTAAATTGAAATTAAAATTAAATTATAAATCGAAATTGAAATATAAGGGAAATAAACATTAATTTAAAAATCGAAATTAAAATGTAATTGAAATAAAAATTAAAGTAAAAATCGAAATGGAAATAGTATTGAAATCAAAAAAGGTATGGAAACAACACTAGTTTAAATCACTCTCTTTTGCTTAAATTTTTTCATTTAAATTTATTTGCTTAGTAAAATTATTTTTATTATTATTATGGCATGAGTTTGTTTATTTTTAATTTTACAATCACTCATCCAGTGATATCTACCTTTAAATGTTAATTGTTTCGATTTTTTTACAGCGATCATTATCATTGGCATATATTAGTTGAATAATAGTATAGATACAAACTTAAAAATAAAAATCAAAGTAATAAACAAAGTTATATGACAAAAAATATTTTAACATGTGTATTTAAAATAAAATCTATTTAAAATTTTTATATTTATTGTAGTTACTGAATAGTCAAATCTCTATAATGTGCTTGTTACTAATCATATCATAAATTAAAAGATATTGAGCGAAAGAAAAAAAGAAGACAAAAATTGGAATTCAAAAGATAAGAAAATGAGATATATATCTATATATATATATAAAGATTCACCCACTCCCCATCTTTCTCACATCTTTTTTAATATAATATATTCTCTTCAATAAAATGATAAAAATAATTTATATGCATTATAATTTTAAATATATAGTAAAATATTGAAAACTAAATTATATAATATAATTAAATTTACAGATTATTTAAATAATAATAAACTGTAAAAATAAACAAAGATAGTATTATATTTTTTTTAAATGAATATTAAGTATTATTACCGAAATTTTTATTTTACAAATTTTATCCAAATTTTGTTTTATATCTTATTTAAATTTTAAATTCGTATATTTTTATTTTCAAAATCGAAAAAATTGTTAAATTATAACTTATAAAAGTTTGATTTAATAGGAAAGTTTTTAAAGAAAAATTAAATGTTTTATTTTTATTAATTTTATTAATAAAAAAATTTTAATTCATAGTGTGGTACTGCAATTACTTATTATTGATGAATCAAAAAATAGAATCAAAACATGAGTAACAAATAACTGATAGCACTTTCTTAATCTTTCTTTCATACTGATTCTTAATATCTAATGAATTTGCTTGTAAAATAAAAATCAATGCTTTTTTATAATTAAAATTAATTAAATTACAATAGAAACAAATAAATCTAAGACATTCCATATCCAAAACTAAGTCACTTTTTTTAATAAATAAAAATATATTATAATTTAATTTTAAACGTACAGTTTTAAATATAGAGGAATATTTTTGGAAATACTACTTACTCTTTTAAAATTATTGTTGATTTTAATTTTTAATGTAAAAGTAAAGTAATGAGTTTTTTGAATTTTTATTATACTAGAAGTAATTAAAAGAAAGCAAAATTTATTTAATTGTAAATTGTAAATAAATATTAAAATTAAAACTTTCAAGAAAAACAACACTAAATTAAACTTATAAAACAATTAAATACAATATTCCTATGTTAAATATTAATATTCTCTGAAAGAGAAAAAATTAAATTTTTAATGGCATTTTTCTCTAATGCAAAGTGGCTTAAACTGCTATTTAAAGAAAATATTTCATTTAATATAGGCAAAAATATGAATCATATATATGAAATTGCACAATTCTACTTATTTAAATTAACATATTTAGATAAAATTAAATTTTTATAATAATTGATTAGAATGAAATTTTAAAGTATTGAATTTTCCACATTTCAAAGTCGCTAATGACATATTAAGGTAAACACTAAATTAATTTAATAAATTAAATTGTTTAGGATTTATTTAAAGTATAGTTCGGTAATCTTTTTTTCAAAATATCCACATTTTAAAGTTTATTAGTTCATTTTTAATTAAAATTTATATTTGAATTTACTTTTGTGAACTGAATATTTTAATATATACTTTTCCTTTATTTTAAACAATGTTTTTTAGAAATAAAAATTTTAGAAACAAATAATTCCAAAACCGATAATTTATTTTGATCGCCGGTAATGACTTCTCCAGAATTGGCGATAAGATCTTCCGCACCTACTCATTAAGTTAGCAGAGGCTACACATATATGACTTCGATGGTTCTTAAGCGTATGCTACCATTATGCCACCAGTTGGAACCAAAATCAATATTTTATTTTGATCGACGATAATGACTTGTCAAGAATCGATGCAAAGATTTTCCGCACATGGATATTAACCTATCCATTAAGTTAGCAGTGGCGAAATTGGTCCAACCTTGATGGTTCTTAAGCGTACCGTGCCATTATGCTACCAGAAATAATCAAAACCAATATCTTATTGTGACCACCGATAATGGCTTGTCGAAAATCAGTGCTAAAATATTTCATAGATAACCATTAATTTAAGTTATATTGATTCCTGGTTTACACCAATTGTTGTTTACTGACAAGTATGTGGTTTTACTAAACTCGTAGTCAGTTTAATATACAAATATGAAACAATTTTAAAATACGTGCTGATTACTATTGTCGACCTAGTGCGGACAAACAGAGAGACAGAAAGACAGACGGACGGACAGACTGACAAACATGGTCAAAAGCTTAAGCTTGCCTTTTTTTTAAAAAAAGTGACCTAAATAATTTGGTTTTGCATAAATTAAATTTTATACATCGAATATGTTATTTACTTTAAATAAACTTATATATCGTAATAATTAAACTTTGATTTATTTTTTAATATAAATATTAAATTATTTTGTGTTTTTTAAAAATTCTAAAAATAAAGTTTAACTTAAATAAAAAATTAAAATAAAGAAATACATATACTTTTTTTAAAAGTATAGTTAAAACAACTTTACGCGTTCATTATTTTGGTAATT
>JAQGAW010002603.1:0-14693 GCA_034698025.1 Phthiracarus crinitus | reverse complement strand
CCCACTCTAGCTTACTCGATACCACTTGAGCGTACTCAACCTCAGTTATCTTACTTAACCTCACTCTAGCTTACTCGACCCCACTCTAGCGTACTCGACCCAACTCTAGCTTACTCGACCCCACTCTAGCTTACTCGATACCACTTGAGCGTACTCAACCTCAGTTATCTTACTTAACCTCACTCTAGCTTACTCGTCCCCACTCTAGCTTTCCACTACTACTTTATTCTTAAAAATTTCATTCTCATTATATAAATGAAAACACGCATAAATTAATACAAAATAAATGCAGACAATATATGGTTTATGGCACTGCTTTTTGTGCAAATAAATTATGGCAATGATAAATGTGAGATCAAAATTGAATCGCAATTCACAAAACACTCGTAAACATTAACAATGATACGTTTAATAGGTATACGTATGCGAGTGTCGACAAAAAATAAAAAATAATTATATACACAATTTAATGTATTGTTTTTGTTTTAAACCTCACGAATAAACGCTCAAAAAAGCCCGTAAATCGTAATCAAGTTTCGCTTACGTATCAGTAAATTAAACCGTCATATAATAACTAATTCAACCAATAATTGCGTGATCAGTGACACCAAACATACATCTATTTCTAGTAATCAAATGCATTATTACTGAACAATGTTAATCGTAAATAGATATAACAGTAGTAATACAGTATTAATACTATTATTATCAGTTTAAAAAATTAAGAAAAATTTGAAAAAAATCAAAGTGCATAAATATAACTAAAAGAAACCAATCAGTTGACCCCGTATTTGATAAAGTATGCCACTATTATGTAATTGGGAGCAAATTCAGTACTATTTCAAAGTACGAATTTGCATCCCAAGTGCATAGTTTTTTGTTTATTATATAAGACATCACATTTACGTTATATATGTTACGTTTGATTGATGTAAACAAACACAAACAATGTTTACATTTGGTTTAAAAAATCATTAAACTAGACATTGATATGCCAATAGTGTCATATAAATGAATGGTATTTTAAGTGTAATTCTTATATGCGAACGTTTACATCGCGAGAGAATAGTACGGGAATGATGACCACTGAAACAAGTATGAGATACTTTTGTGCGTAAGTGTTTCGCATTCAATACAATCGTTGTGTAAACTTTATATTACATTTAATTTTTAAAGTTTTTACAACACTAACACAACAATTATTTTAATATGAATTATTTTCATTTAAAATGTTAAGATATATGATCGATCTGTTTCCAAAATGTACGAAAAAATGGTTCGAAAAATGTGGAAATGATGTTTACGCAGAAATAGCAGAACAAATATTAATAAAACCGTCCATCGATTCATTCGAAGAAATGTGTTTTGGACCCAAACATGACAGTAATTCATAAAAATAAATAGAATTTAATATTTGAATAACAATTAAATTTTGATTGTGTTCTCATTGCAGAGTATCTCAAACATTCTCCATGCATGACGAAAGTGAAACTAACCAATAGATATCGCGAACAATGTCTCCTCAATTTACAGGCAGGTTTCGAGTTTGTTCATCAAAACTTTTACAACGCATCGCTAACTAACAAAGTAAAAGGTTTGTGTTGTGTCTATAATCGATGGGAAAACTGCATCACTAGTCAAGTGTTGGAAATGTGTGGTCCCATTGCCGACCAGAGTTTCGTTGATTTTATTCACGCTTCCTCTACGCATCTGATCGTCCAATTTTGTCCAATCGATGTCTATCACCCAAATAGTGAAAAGTGTTCTGATGTATGGCAACCGGAAAATATGAAACCGAAAGGAATGAATAGTAATTCACTGTTGAGTTACCTGTTTTCGTATTGGTGTCCGAATGTTGGTTATGGTATTATTCCAGAAAGAGATTAAAACATCAATCATTTGTTAACTATTGTCATAAATATTTTGTATTTTTGATTTTAAAAATGTCAAATTTTAATCAAATATTTACATCTTATTTAAATATTACGAATTTTTAACGGAATTTTATAAAACAATATCTAATTTTTCGAGATTTTTTATTTATTTTAAATTATTTTATAAATATTTCGTATAATATTTGTAATGTTTATATAATTATGTTAAATCAACATAAATGTTATACTAAATAGCAATATATATAACAAAATTAAAAGTTAATTTTATATCACATATGGAACCGAAATTCGTCTTAACTTACAACATAACGGATATACCAATTAAGTTTGGATGCAATAGTATTCTTAATAAAAAAATGCCATCACTTTTAGAAAGAATTTATTGAATTTTTTAAAAATCAAAATTGTTTATCATATAAATAAATTATCAGCAAAGAAATTGTATCTGCAATTTAAGAGAAAATATTTTGAAATATGAGGAATTGGTTTGAGTTATGGACCCAAACACTACAGTTATCATAAAATTAAAGATAATAATTAAAGAATATCTATTCATGATTTATTACAAGATTACGTAATTTCTAAATAATTGTCGTTCACATCACATCTCTTTTAGTAAACCTTTCGAGCTCTTGTTTCGCACCCGCTTTCCTATAAAAATGACTGATAACAGAGTCATCGCTATAATTCATTGTTTGTAAATAATTGGCCGCAATCTTATAAACACTCTTATCTCTGGCAATATTTGCAAAATTCACGATTTTGTCCACTTCTCCAGTCCTTATCAAAGCCTTAATAGCATTGGTTCTCAATCTTTGATTATTATATAGTTTAGCGGCCAATAAACAGTTTCCCTGTTGTAGCGCTAAGTCAGCCAATGTTAGCATTAATTGGTTGTTCTCGCGTTTCTGTTCCACTATTTTACTAACTTTTTCCACCAATTTTTCGTTAACTTCTATATTATAATCAGCCACTAGTTTCTCCATAAGTGATATTTGATCGGTTTTGAGCAGTAATAACAAGTCAATGACGATATCAATGATATCCGAATCTGTGTTTAACGCGTCCAACGCTAGAGTTAGTGTCGTTTCATTAATAGCGATGTTTGAGTCCACTAAAGACATGTTCGCTATTTCTTCGCTTAAAAGTTCTCGAAGTTGAGTCCACGTTCGCGACCGAAGCGCGCATTCAATCGCTTTATCGATTAGACCGCACTTATAGTACAGTTGGACTAACAGTTCGTCCGAAATGTCATCGGACTCTGACACTAACTTGTATTCAGACACTAACTGTTTCGCTTCATCTACAGTACCATAAGTGATGGTCAACTTAATCAATTCGTTAATAAAGTTATTCGCTTTACAAACACGAATCGCGTGTTTGATAGCACCGCATGACAAGTAGTAACCGATAGACTCGATGGGCGCCAATGATTCCAAATGCCGTCCGATATGAAGCATTGCCGCGTCTTTCGTCGAATTTGGTGTTTGATCGTTGGGTTCATTGGTTTCATCGTTAGATAAGCCATTGATTATAGATTTTGCTCTCTCAGTCTCTCCCGTATAACACAGAAGACGAACTAAATTATAGTAATCTTTAGCGGTTTCGTACGCGTCTAACGCTTGACTAATTTCTCCCAAACTCTCGCAATACTGACCCCACCATTGCTGTAGTGAACAGCGATTCGCATCCGACATATGTTCCATATTTTCCATGTTATCCTTATTTTCCATATTATCCTTACTCTTAACACAGTATTCCTGTAACATATGATTTCCGTCGACATCGAACAGCATTCTCGGCACTTCGAACACATGTGTTCCTGATTTTTCATAATAATTAATAGCTTCAGTAATGTTTGACTCATCATTCTCTAAGTGTTTGGCGTAACTATAATATACGCTCTTTTGGTTAACTCTGTCCACACATTGCACTGCTTTTTCCCATTCATTCCTGTCCTGATAGTACTTCGACAGTCGTAACGCATTGCCACTGCTTTTCAGTATATCTTCCGCTTCGGTATACAGTTTCAGATTCATTGCCAGTACAGCGCACGCCAAATCTGTGTCATTAGTTTCTGCTAACTCTTTCTTCACATCTCTCACAACTCTTGCGTTTTGCAATTTTGACGCGCAATAGATTCCCATTTGAATGTCACGAGTTTTAACCGATAGTCGCGCCAAATTCATCCACAATTTCTCATTATTTTCTCCGATTTGATTGATTCGTTTGATCATCTGATTCAGATCGAAGTGTTTCGCAGTGAGAAAGTCAAGCATAACACTAATCGTTTCATCATTTAGTCCTTCGAGTTCGTACAGACTTTGCTTTATTATATTCTCGTCGCGAAGAAAGTATATATTTGGCACATTAAACGTCACTAATTTATTAACGCTATCGATATCTACTTTATCGTACAGTTTTATTAGCTTATCGTCGACGCTGTACAGCATTATATAAGCGATCGATTCTTTAGTGAAACATAGTAATCGGCGTTCATTTTCCGCCCAACAAAGACCACTGATATCAGCATTTGATTCGTTTTCGATCGAATATTTTATGCTTTCTTCCTTTAATATCACAAACAAATTTTGATTATCAATAACAGCTACCATTGAACCATCAGAGTTAACTTTAGCGAACATAATAACGCTGACAACAGGCAATCTCATGGCTGACAACTTAAGCACGTGTTTCGCGCCGTTTAGTTTGAATGCGTACAGAAAATTTTTATTATTCATTGATATAATAGCGATCAAGTAATTTCTATTTGCTTCGAAAGCGATTACTCTTAACTGATTGTGTTTATTGTCGACGTTAACCAATAAATCGATTTGATTTTCTTCCTGAATATTTGTGTGCAGATTGTATGACACGAGTATAAAACTCGCTTTGTTTTGTTCGCTATCATTGGTTATGAGATAACTCCAAACAATTTCGTCATTAATTATGATCATATTATCGGTTTCGGTGATCGAAGCCGAACAGAACGCGTCACTCAATTCACTCGATTCGTCGTACTTATAGAAATCGATTTGTTTTGTTCCGCTAAGTTTAATGGCTATAATGTTGCCGTTTGTCGCAACAAACAGACATCGAATCGGTATATCGACTCTTATTTCTTGGATTCTGTCTGAAAATATGTTCATTATTTTCGCCTGTTTTGCCCGATTCTGTGCAATCAATCAATCAATCAATTAATTAATTAACTTTATTTTCTTATAATCTTTACAATCTTTACTATACCTGAACGGCAATTATTCTATGATTGTAATAAAACCTAATATTCTGTTCATTAATCAAATAAATATCATTAGTGGTTGTAATACACGAAATGTGGCGATGCTTTCCGACACACACTTGCTTTACACTTCCCTTCACTTGAATCTGCGAAACACGATTAAAGTCCAAACCGGCGCTACGTTTCCACACAATCACGTGGTTATTACTGGTTCCCGCAACGAGAATACCATTACAGTAATCCACTGAAGTAACGCCAGCCCAATGAGAATCAGCAGATTCGGCCACAATAACGGCCGCATTGTGACCGCTTTCCAACTGCCACAGTCTGACCACCCGTTCGCCAGTGACGCACACAGCGATTAAGCCTACCGTGTCGTCGATCATCATTGCCTTAATTATCTCATTCGACGAGTTTCGCGATGAACTCGAAAGTTTCACTTTTGAAACTTCGCACACTTCGGCCGAAGATATTGAAAGCGAGTATTGACATAACAGCATCGATTCGGTTATAATTATTAATCGATTTCTTCTGTTATAGAATATGATTTGTTTGATAGCACTCTCAAGAGCTATGACGTCATTCACGTGTTCTGTTTCGCCGATCATTTGATAAACGATTCCGTTTGCTGTTCCGAAGTATAGCAGAAAACTTTTGTTTGCTTTAGTGTTAACCACAACCATATCTGTTATTTGATCGGCGATGTGTTGACTGAATTTTGCTGTCAACTTATTGTTATCTTCATCGAAGTTCCAAATGGTTACCATTCCCGAGATGTCAACTATTATTGTGATAAGTAATTAAATTTTTTTGGTTTCAAGAAATAAAATTAAACATTTTTAAAAAATAATGTATTATTATAATACGTAAAATATTCTTGCTTTTATTATTCATTCGTCTATAAAGCAATTAATATTTAATCGCTAATCAATACGTTAATACCTGTGACTAATGACTGTCCATCATTGATCCATTTCATGCAATTAATTGCTCTTAACTTATTCATCTTAACCACCGAATCGACCCATTTTGTGTTCGACTTATTCATCGAATACACACCGATCTCACCAGAAGCCCATCCGACCACTAATGACACTGATTTCGGGTGCCATAACGCGCACATCACAATAGTGCCCGCTTTTGTGGGAATTTTTTCCATATCTCTATCGTTGGCGTCAATCAAACACAAACCATCTTCGGTTAACAATATAACAGTACCTCCTGTATCGCTGGTACCGGAAAGCGCGAGAAATGATTGGACTGGAGACCAATATGCGCTCTCTTTTTGAAAGTTTTTAAGTGCGATATCATCCAGTTTATAGTCATTATAAGTAGTCATAGTTTTTTATTTTAAAAATTTTCATACAAACGTGTATTAATTTTAAAATATAATCAATTGTTTGATGATTTGTTGTCGAAGTGGTTAAAACGCGTTGCTAAGCGTTATATGATCAGTTAATGTGTAATATAGTGCAGTGCTATCGCTGTTCTATTGATTTTTTTTGTCAATAAAAAACAATGCTAAATAACTTTATGGAATACCATATATTAAAATAATTATTATAGAAAAATATTTAATAGAAAACGTGTATTTTATCGAGTTTTGTTTTAGCGATATTTTGATTCATTGAATTATGCAACAAATACATATTATCTTTGCATTATTCGAATTGTTTAAAATCTTTAAAATATGTTCAATATGTACAAAATATTTTATAAGTAATACCTAAAAATTATATCTACTTTGTTGCAAAAAAACTTTAAGTATTAATTATAATAAAATAATATAAAATATGAAGTGTTATTCTGGTTATAAAAACGTAAATAACTATAACGGAATGAATATAATAATTAAGGCCAACCAAGTTTGAGTTCGCCCGAATCGCTATAATTTATATGATAAACCAAGTAATTTAAACCCAATTTATTTTGCCCGAATCCCCTAATCAGCAATTTTTGACCGATTTCATTGAATTTGCAATTTTAGCACTAATTACCCCGAATTACCCTTAATCATTAATTTCTTTTAAAAAAATACCAATATTTTTTGTTTAAATTTGAGAATTATATTCAAAATCATAAATTTATCTATTTTTTTATCTATGAGTGTTTTTGTGACCCTCATTATTTTTTAGTCGTTATTTTAAAATATATCGTTTGTAAATGTCGAATTTTTGATTGAGAATTCACTAAAAACAAATTTTTAAAAATTTTTTTAAAAAGATAATTGAAAAATCTTTAAATTATGTATTTTTTCATATAGTTTTGTTAATATGCGAAGCCCGAATTTGCCCCAAAAATTCCCTTTTTTACGCCCCGAATCCATCCAGAATTTGAATGATTTTTACCCCGAATTTATTTGGCCTTAGTAATAATATCTATAAACTGACAGGTAATTTCTAGATAATTCAATTATAATGTTTTTTTTAATTATTTTTCTCCCATTCTGAATGGGGTATTTACTAGTCTAATTTAAATAAAATATAAAAAATTACAAAAATTGGCAAAAAAATTTTATAAATATAATTACTGTTATCGAATAACCCGCGTCCAATCTGTTAATTTAACCAAGTAATTCGGTTTTTTGAAAATATCAACCATAATATACTGGAAAATCTTGTTGTTTTCGATCAGACATAATGATAAAAATTTTCAAATAATCAATAAACCTTAATCTACAAAAAAAAACAATTAGATTTTTTCTATCATTATTATATGATTTATTTTAAAAACTCATTTGAATTAAAATAATTAAAATAATTCCTAATTTTTAAGTCTTAATTCATTTTACGTGTTGATATGCAATTGAAAGAGTATAAGATATTGTAATAATATAAATATGAGGTCAAGGATTGAGCCCTCAAATCAGCCCGTATTACACAGTAAACGTTATAAAATTAATAATTGGTTAATGAAACAAAATAGAAAACAAAATGATATCGATTTGATGTTTGAATTCATAGAAAGCAGTCATGTTTTAGGAACGAAAACGTTAATTGATTTCGCGAATGGAAAAACAAACTCAACTAAAAGATTAATCTCGTGGACGATTAATATCTTTCTGCTAATTTTCATGATAATAGAGTTAGTGGCTATGATTAATCGCAAACCATTAGTAATATTTGTTTCGATGAATATGAAACCATTATTCAAAGTATCGCAACTCATCGGTGGCACACATCTGTTTGCTGCGATATGTTCTATCGGTTTTAACATTTTGTTTCTTACGAGAGAAATAAAAATAGCTGGAAAATTTTCCCCAACTTATGTTGAGTTATTTTCAATTGTTCGATACGTTAACCGTAATAATGAGTTGAGCGGCAAATATCTGTCTAAATTCAATTTATTGTGTAAAATCGGTAAACTATTTGGCGATATATATTATTACTCGTTTAATTTTTTTATTATTATAGTCTTTTCGAGTTTAATGATTTTATCGCATATTTATTCTGTTAACTATTATTCGTTACCTATTTCTATATTACACGTTATTATGATTATAATTTCGTTATACTTTGCTATTCGATCAACTGTTTCACTAATATTTCTTGGAATAATGTTTATTGTTTTCTTTAAATACAAATTTCAACAAATTCATAGTGAATTGATTGCTCTTATATTATTAAACGATGCGTGTTATAGTAAAACAAATAAATATTCAGGTAATTCAAACTTATTCTAATTTCTGATCTATGATAAAGCAAAGCATTTATAAATTTTAGAATAAAACACGAAAGTCATATTAATATTGATTTCACTCTTTTTCTTATTTTAAACCCAAATTCCTTTATTAATAAAAGAAAAAGTGAAACCCGTTTAATAAATACAAGACTGCGGATGTGCGGACAGATAGACGGACGGACAAAACCAAAAGCTCGGCTTTTATAAAAAAATGAATTTAAAAATTTCTAGTTATGTAAAATGATTTTGATTGTCCCGGAATTAGATTAGCAAAAAATTTAATGTTAAACGTGAAATGATTATAAAACTCAAATTAACACCAATTTTCCGGATTTCTTTTTGACAGAAAAATTCTGTTCACAGACACACAAACTAGTTTATCAACATTTAAAATACACACGATTTATCTATTATTTGGATAAACTATTTAATTACAAAATTTTATGGTATTATTATTGCATACTTTGCGTGATTAGTGGAGCGATATTTTCGATGATCAAAATGTATCGAAAAACTGATCACATTTATTTTAGTATATTTCTACCGATAACCGTTTTAATATATTTCCTATCATTGATATTCAACATTCTTTTAGCGTCAGTGTCGACAGCGGTTCACTCTTCATACATACCGCTAAATTCAATGCTTACACGGGAATCGATAGAAAAAAATGTTCGACTAAAACTGAAAATGTGTACATTAATAGAAAGCTTATCGAACCGTAAAGTTGGATTCACGTGCGGATATTTATTTACGTTTACTCAGTTCGAAATGTTCTTTTTACACGTTAATATTATTTTAGGTTTTCTAATGATTGCAAGATTTTTATAATATTCAAAATGAAAAACAAAGCAATTCAAATTAAGCTCAAGAATATAAATGTTAAATGGTTTAAAATGACTATTATAAAATTAAATCATTATCGATGCGGCCATAAATATTTGAATATGACGTAATACTGTAATAATTATTCGTTTCAATAAACATTACTGTAATACGAGATATACGCCACACTATTACGTGTTCACTTAATTGTGTTTAATTTCGAGTATCGTTGTCTAGGGTATGATTATTGGATCTATTAGTTTGCGAATAATGGAGTAATTTATAGTTTAATTTGCGTAAATAACGTTAATGAATTGAATTCGAAATACAAAAACAACTGTAATTATCGAAATGACAATGTTTTCGCTGATAATAAATGTTCTGATATACTAAAATACGTTTAAAATTATTATTTAAACTAAATATGAAAATCAAAAATAATTATAATGTTTCGAATTGAGGTAATTATGACAAATAGGAACGATATTATAATAAATGGTAATACAGTATTTAAATGGTCACAATATTCAAATCGGAGTAAACACTACTTTCTTCGTGCACTACACAATCAGAACATTGATGACACTTTTACACTGTTAGTCGAACTCTTGAATTGTTGAGACGACTGACTTTGTTATTCGAAAAAAAAGAAAGAATGACTGAATTTGCTGACCATTGCACGCGTTTTTATAACTTCTGATTTCCGTTCCACACCCGTACTTCAAGGATCCCTCTATCGAAGAGTCATCAATTGTTTCCTGAGCGGCAGAACGTGTCAAAGAGTTATAAGTTTTATTGTGTCGTTCGTTGATCCAAAAGTAATAAAATAAAGTAAAGCGAAATAATAACGTAATAAATGGGGAAAAACATATGTCATTTCTTGTATCCTTTTTAATCGTCGCGTTCGTCGGTTGCGTCCGACTGTAGGCGATTCAATTACGTTTGTTTTTATTTGAATTTATATTATTAAAGTTAATATGATTTTTTGAAACTAGTTGATACTTATCTGATAGGTTAGTATTTTTCGGGACTAAAATGTGCTTAAAACCGGAAGGAACAGTGAACATAAAAGGTATTAAAACCGTGTATAGATACGGGAAATACGTTTTTCAATTTTCAAGTACTAAATATTTTTCTAAAATAGGCAAATCTTGAAATTTTTATAAACATTGTCTTAAAACTAATATAATTGATGCCCTAATTTAATACATTGGCATCGAATTTGAAAATTTATTAAATACTAACGTTATTTTAACGATATTTTGATGAATATACCTGAAACGGGAAAACTTATGTGCATATCCGGGAATATTTTACAAAACTGCGAAATCCGGAAAAATAAAACCACTTTTATTTAAATTGTTATTTTTAATAAATGTTACCAAATTAAACTCTCTGTTATATAATTAAAGAAAAATACGGTATCTTTCACGGAAAATACTAACCTAACTTATATATTTTATTCATATTTACATAAGAAAGTGCTATCCCAGGGTTGACCCCTTAGAAAATTGTAAAAGTTGACAACCCCCACCCAAATTATGAAAAAATTCAAGGACGAAGAAAACGTGAAAATTTTGAAACATTTATGGTAAAATAAAAAAACAATTATCCATCAAAACCGATGAATTTTTGTTTCACTCTTAAATTTTGGCCAATATTTCAAAAAAATTATCGTTTAAGTTCGTAAAGTTTTTCCATGATGCATGGTTTAGACTTTTTTTTGACCGAAGGACAAAAAGAGTTTTACTTTCAAATCCTCTTAGATTTGACCCCTAAAATTTGAGAATTTCTGGATCTGAACATGAAATACTTAACCACCACTTCCTTACCCTAAGACCACACGAGAACACTGAAGACACGCCAAATCTGTCGAACAGACCACTGTCGACACGGAACACCGAATAAACGCTTGAGGCCTAACCTCGGGTACCTTCCCTTAAATACTAGGACTGGGGAGTCAATGACTTAAACGCGGATAACATCGAAATATGTTTATTAAATAAATAAATAGAAAAACAAATTATACCATACAAACGATACTTATTAATTGGACGCGTGTCCAGCGTTACAGCCCATATCCGCGGCTTCCGCCGCTGTCCACAATCCGCACAAACAACACACAATTAAATCAATGGAAAACAGGAATCAATTAAAAATATAATTAATTAAAACCAATCAAATGCCTTAAAGGCTTACGAAAAGCTAAGTATTATTTTCAAGTTAAACGTTTGACGGCTAGCAATACAATGCATGCTTAACATAGCACACGTTAGCGTCGCATCATTTTAAAGTACAATTTTAGTCATTTTTATACATAGTTTTTAGTCATTCATTTACTCATAGTAGTCACCGCTTCAAACACCTAAAGCTTCAGTCCTTGTGTAACTATGGTTTTATTAAAAAGTTTAAAAATATTTTTAATTATTTAAAAAAAAATAATTAGATATTAATGGCTTTAATTAAATGCATAAACTTGAATACATTCGCAAATAAGCGCAAAAAATGAGGTTATAATAGCAATAATGAATAAATAAAAAACACCAAAAGTTTTCGATAAACTTAAAACCCGATAACTATAAGATCGGTTATCGTTTACTAAACGAATACCATTACCAGTACTGATTGATAACCAATACTCATAAATTCCTGTTTCAGTCAATTGAGTGATCCTATAATAAGTTTAATTGGTTTAGAAATAAGCAAATATTAAAAGCATATCATAAAATAAACATACGCTATATTAAAATTATTCATTAATGTGTCGTCAGTATTGGGTATAAAACCAACAAAATAAGGTAATGTCATGCCACCAGTTTCGGACACATGTAATTGCTTTCCCGAATGCCTCTTATAATAATCGTGCACTCGTTTACTCCAAAATCTTATGTTTTGATAACGTAAGATATCTCTTCCGGTAACAAAAACGCAGCTATCGTTAAGTAAGTGGTATACGATCTCATTATTTAAAAATTCGTCGGTCATATCTGAAACGTTGAAAAATATAGTTCTTGACTTAAAATCATTAGCGACCGGTGATTCGGGATTCATTTTTATAAAATCATCAAACGTTAAGTGTTTGATAGAAAATATAGTTTTAATATCTTTTCTAAGATACAAATCATCCCATGAGTTAATCCTTTCTATTGGAGTTGGTTTTATCATAAAACGCCAAAGCGCTCCACTAAATCCACTGAGCAGTACAATCGATGCCAATAGCCATACACCGACTATAAACCTTTCTGCCAATATTTTCGGTTTGTATGGAAATGGTTCGGATAATATAACAGTAGAATAACGCCAAATCGTATTTAAAAAAGCGATGGGTTTAATACTTTTCTTAACAATACTTGTAAATAATCCAAGAGTAAGTATTGTGATAAATATAGCGATCCATACAGACTCATTTAAACTGAGAAAGTAGTGAAATATTGGCCAATTTAATGGACGAGTCATACTAATAATATGTCCACGAGATGTGATTCCAACTGCTTTAGAAAAAGCAGCAAAGTTTGAGAATAATTCTCTAAAAATGCCCATAAATATCACGGGATGTAATACTACTTGAAATTTTCTTTCTAATATATTCATGAAAAATTCATCCCAATCTTTAAATTCCGGTACCATTTGAATGCTTAGACATTAAGATAAGAATAATTATAAATACTACAGTTTTTCTTTTAGATCATCAATTAGAAAACAATTAATAATTGCTCTTTGTGTTACTTGACTTATGATTAATGTTAGTATTGTCCGGGTCTAACAATTGCTTAAAACGGGATGGAAACGATAGAGAACAAAAAAGGTATTTAAAGCGGGAATACACTATATCCGGGAAAAACGTTTTTCAATTTTCAAGTATAAAATATTTTTTGAACTAAATATTTTTCTAAATTAAGCAAATCTTTAAAATTTTTATGAATATTTTCTTAAAACTAAAATAATTGATGCCCTAATTTAATACTTTGGTGTCTAATTTGAAAATTTATTAAATACTAACATTATTTTAACAATATTTCATAAATATTCCAGAAACGGAAATATTTTTCAGATTATGTGCATTTCCGGGAATATTTTACAAAACTACGAAAGTAGTAGGGATGGGTATTGAGGGGTAACCTAGCAACCGTTGCTAGGGGCGTAGCGTTGCTAGGTGATGTCATCACCATAGCAACGGCTCCTTAGCAACCGTCCCCTAGCAACCCCGTTGCTATGGACTTCGCACTACAGTGCGATATGTTTTATGCCTAGCAACCCCGTTGCTATGGACATCGCACTACAGTGCGATATGTTTTTATGCCTAGCAACCCCGTTGCTATGGACCTTCCACTATAGTGCTATGGGTTTTATCGTACTGTTGTACGATATGTTATCACGTGACCGCCGCCATCTTGGATCATGTGATATAGGCGCTTACAGCGCCATCTATAGCCATACGGCTATTAACCCAACTATCGTACTATTGTACGATATGTTATCACGTGACCGACGCCTTCTTGGTTACTAGGTAACCAAGTCACGTGATATTAACGCTTATAGCGCCACATAGCACTTTTAGCGCCATCTAGCGGTTATAGCGCCATCTATATTTAACCATCGTACTGTTGTACGATATATTCGCTTACAGCGCCATCTATAGCCATGCGGCTATTTACCCAACTATCGTACTGTTGTACGATAATATTGGCGCTTATAACGCCATCTATATATATAATTAGCCCTAAGGCTATGAATACTTAATTAACCCATAGGGTTATAATTAATTAATTGACGCAATTAAAGGTTAATAATTATTTTTATTTCATATACGGTTATACATGGATTATATTAATCATATGGTTATACATGATATATTATTTAATTAGTATCCATTTTTGATTACCACCAATCTGCCTTAATAATTTGAATGGTATTTTTATATATTTCTTTTTCTTTAGCCTAAAATTTAGCTTTTGATCAGAATCAAATCGCCGATTACGTGCTCTAGCTGCGACCATAGGTTATATTCCAATTTTTGTAAAGATCGTCAACACCGCAAAAGCTTTGTTTTT
>JAQGAW010002602.1:0-14693 GCA_034698025.1 Phthiracarus crinitus | reverse complement strand
GTTTAGTTCAGGTCACAGTAGATTTCCGTGTGCTTTCGAGTTACACTACAACCCCAGTCAGCTATCGGTCAACGAGTATCCACTAGACTCGCGTACTGATCTGGACTGACGACTTCAGTATTTTATTTTTTAAATATTAAATATGCATTATGTAAGCATACAGTATTAAAGTTTTTATAAACGGAAATAGTTTTAAGAATAATACATAACTTCAAAATACTTATATGGAAGAATCAAATGCTCTTCATTTAAACGAATATTTAAAAAATATATATTGAAATTAGAATGAATGTTAAAGATATTATAAGATATAATAGATATCGACGTAAATATAACCTTTAATGCCTCGTTATCAGTATTATTATCGGAATCCCAATCACTACTTAAGTCATCACTACTTGCATCTCCATATTCCAATTTTGGATTATTATCTGCAGCTAATTTTCGCGAATAGTTTTCATAACCATTGCTTAAATTTCGGGCAATCATAATAACTAATTATATCTATTTCTTTTAATCACATATAAATATTAAAAATAAAAAATTCACATATTTATAAATAAAAATACTTTGTTTTAAACAATATTTTCTAGTATAAACTAAGTTAATACAGTACGCTGTTTATGATATATAATAGAAAGACAGTCCAATTTGACAAACAAAAAAAACTAAACTCGTAAGTGTATTATTAACGTTAGAATAGTTATATTATTAACTAAACTATTCCTATAATTAACTTATGACATTACTTATGATAAGCTGTTAAGTAATAAAGAAGTAAAATAAAACATAGACTCGTGAGTTCTTTAGAATATGTGATTAAAAGCAATATATATATGTTATAATTTACTATGAAAGCTCTCTAACAAGTGGTTGTTTTGAAAAAACAAGTGTAAGTGTAATACACACGTAGTGAACAAGTAGTGAATAAAGCCATACATTACAACGTGCGTAACCAATGCTTTGACGTATTTTTAAATTAAACTATCACTCGTTATCGCAAAAATATTAACGCTAATGAAAAAAAGCTAAAAACAAATGTTTTGCAATTATATGAACGAACATGGAATTCACTCGTCGATTAATGTGTATTTACAACTATAAATGTTGCTTTTCGGCCAATAAATTAAAACATAAGGGCATTACAGTCTAGAAATCATTACATAAATATTAATTTAATATTTCATTGATCCGTATAAATACCATTATTCTTGTACCATATATTATTAATGCATTATTAATAGGAATAGGATAATTCGGGTAAAAATATTTAAAAATCAGGTGATTTAAATTTAAAATCGGATGTTAATTTAGGTCAAATAATTTATTAAATAAAAAAGTAGCAAATGTTATCATTTTGATTCTCTAGTAATAAATTAAACAATTAAAATTTGAACAAAAATAAATTTTAAATAAGTATTAATTTACGCTTTTAATGACATTTCAGATCAAACAGTAATCTTTTTTTGTGAATTTTCTCTTTAAATTAGTTGTCTATATTAGACTAGTAAATCGTTAGAATTCTTAAACCCGAACCTGACTTCAACCCGACCCGATTATCGAAATATATTCTTAATTCTACTAATTTTGCTAAATTTTCTAAAAAAATATTAAACAAAGTAAAACTTACTTAAAAATAGAAATTAATATTAAATAATTAAGTATTATTAAGTTATATAAAAATGTGATATTTTAAAATTATGTATAAATTTTTATAAGTTTTATGGTATAAATCGATGTTTTATTGGTTTGTCGGTTTTTCTTCTTAAATATTTAAAAACTCGACCGACCCGAACAGTTTTGAGCCCGAACCCGACCCGACCCGACAAATATGTCGGGTACCCGATCAGAAACCGACATTTCTGGTACCCGTTTACTAGTCTAGTCTATATTAATTTACTATTAGTATGGATTGTGCTTATCCTAATTATTTGAATATAAAATATAGTTTGATTAAATTAATACTAAAATAGAGTTATATAAAGTTATGTTATTATGTTAATGCATTAAATAAGTAGTAGTCTATAAAAACATATTGACTTACTTTACAATTGAAATCACTATCATTATCGGTAAAATCTTCACCTAAAGAAGATAAACTAGAGGTACTCGAATAAAGACTGTTAACAGAGTCTCTTCTTAACAAAGATGATGGTTGTGTATGAGAGTTAAGTAAGCTTTCGAGAGCCAACGCTAATATGGTTTTGCTTTCGTCACATGATTTCACTTCATTTTTCTAAAAAACATATCGTTGTGTGGATTAATGTTAATATCAATTAGAATTAGAAATAAAATGCGAATCTAAACAACAAAAGTAATTTGTGATAATAACCTCTTCATAAAAATTAGTGCTGTGATCACTTATAATAACTCTTGGAGTTTCTATCAAAGAATATGACAAGTGTAAAAAAATGTTAACATATAATCGCTATCAAACAAATAAATGATTAATATACCCATACCTTTATAGTTCATAACGTAATTTTTTAGACAATTGGTGGCAAAATCAAAATTTTGCAATGATTATAGAGTGCAGAGAAAGAGAGAAATCTTTTCAATACCACATTTCTAAGTGTTAGCAAATATTTAATATGATTAAATCAGAGATGTGTTAAAACCTAAGAATGAAAACCGTAAAAAAAATTAATCTGTTAATACTCAAATAAGATATAAGATATGAAACAGTATATCTTGTTTAATGTCACTAAGATTATATAATACAATATACTGTACTAATGCTGTTTCTGTAGTTTTACTCATTAGTAGCGCCATTCAAATTAATTCCAATACAGTTTTATAAATTGTCATTATATTTAGAGTGTTATGATAAAATAATTTTTATTTATTACATTTTAACGCATCTTTTAATGTTTCATTCATATACGATCTGAGAGAAACCAATAAATTATATTCCGATATTAAAATATAGCGCTGTTCACTATAGAGGATAATACACAGTAAATTAACGATTAAGCTTACCGTATAAGTTATAACATCTACAATACAGTTACTGTACTATAACAGTACGTACAGTACATACTACTGAAATATACGGCATATACCGTATAACTTACGGTTTAAGTACGTAAATAAACTTAATGTTAGTTTTTATATCCATCTCTATGTCTATGTCTATGTTTTGGTCAATTTGCAAAACTCCACTCATTTATCCTCTTATATATTGCATTTCACTTATTTTAATTTGATTCTCAAAAAAATTTATTTAAATTAAAGATATAATGAAAAAAATTAAATGCAAAATAATAATAATTTGTTAGTTTGATTAAATTTGGTTTAAAATATAACATAACATACAATTGACAACTAATTGTTTAAATTTAAAAGTAAAAAATCCATTTAAACAGATAATGAGATAATATCTTACCTTAAAATATAATACTAGTAGAGGTAAAACAGATTATATTTAAAATAAATCAATGTCAATATAAATGCGAGTTATTTTAGGAATATTTAAATAGTAAACAATTAATAATCATATTTTACTAAATAATAGCATTCAAACCAACCACTTGTTGCACATCACAAACACATTCACACACAATCACATTACACATACGTCTATGCATTAGCATTACTATTACAAACTAATATTAAACCACGAAAACAAGCGAACATATGTAGCGATATCTATCAACTCTTTAATAAACACATGCGCATTCAATCACTAGAAAACACTTCAAGAATTCTAATTCAATCAAATTGTTTACATTGTATTAAAATGATTATTGTTTATGGATATTCATACGATGAGCTCATTTTTAGTATAAAATTTAATCAAATATCGTAATGTGTACATAACTCGCGTTTTATCGCTTCTAATGGCGATAAATGAAAAGCAATTAATTTTAAATCAAAGTTTGTACTTTAAAATTGTTTGTTCAGATATTTAGTCACAGACTGCCAGCTTTTTTAAGCGCTTATCAATCGTGCTTTATTTAGTTCATAATTTATCCTTAAATAAATAAATCAGCATAGCTATGGTGCAAAAATTTAAAAAACCACTGTACTCACAAAATTCATATTAATTAAACAGTTTAAAATTTTCAATTTTGTGCCAAAGAAAGAATATTACTCAAAAATTTCTTAATATTAAATCATAATTAGAGGTATATAAAAATTTTGTTTTATCGCTTTGTTACATCAAATTACATCAAAACAATAAATTATATAAACTATATTAGTCAACGAAATATTCTAATCAACATATTTTAAAATTTAAATGTTAAATTTATTTCTAATTAAAAACAAAAAATTTTTTATAATTATAACCTATTATTTAAAAATTTGAACAATAATATTAAACTTATATTAAATCTACACGTAAGTTATAATCTAATATTGTTTTAAAAGAGCATTCCAAGACTATTTAGCCAAAATTTTGCTAAAACAGATTTTTAGTGTGCCAATACCCTCAGTTTATATAAGATATTCACACATTTATCCATATCAGTAATGAGAGCTGAGATTGCTTAAGCTCGAGCTGAAATTCAGCTCATGGTTTTAATATATTTGAGTTGCACATATCAGCTCAAACTCGGCTAACTCGTAAGCTTTCAGCTCTAGTTCGGTATATCGAGTTGTTTGAACTGACTTTTGTGCATTGTTTAAACTAATTTTCTGTCGCCTCGTGTATATAAAATATTATTCCAAATTCAAAAACGATTGAATAAATAAATTAGTCGTTTAATAATGAGTAAGTATAATATTATGGTAATCATTAGGAAAAATATTTAAAAAGTATAATTAAAATCTTCCATGCAAAATAAGAGCCAAATTTGAAAATTAGAGACCCGTCCTGTGCTGCTAATTAAAATGTTTAGTCCCAACTATATCTACATCTTTTCTGCGCGGAAGCCTTGGTCTTAAGAGATACCAACAGTAAGCATAGAAAGTTGGCCCAAGTAATGGATTTTGATGGTGATTTTTTTCAAAATAGTGCACAATTTTCTAAAAATTTTTTATCTAACTTTTTCAAAATTTGTCAGATTTATGGATTTGACCCTGTTTGTCTGTCAGTCCGTCATACTCTTTATATTTATTAAGGGATTTTTTCTTAATATTAATTAAGCGATTTTTTTAAAAAAAAAAGACTTATCTTCAAAAAATCATTGTTTATACCAAATAAAATTGATAACAATGAAAATTATCATTGTTAAAAAGAAAAATATTGAAAGGCATTTAAATTATTGACCCTATAAGTTCTATATAGTGAAGCCTAACGCTTCTAAGCATAGCGACGCCAGGTATCAGCATAAGGCATATACACTTTAGAACATTAGATAGTGTAGACTATGCTATAACTATGTCAGCCACTTAGAAAAGTTATAAGTTGGATAAACCTCTAGATTGCTGATTCATACTCACGATCTCATCAATCGAGAGAGGCTTTATTCTGTGCTTTTTCACTAAATTTGAGTGCGCAACCGTCCTATTGCATTTCGCCGCCTTAATAAAAATTATAATTTATGTACGAACAAATATTTATGAATACGTTATTGATTTGACTTTTGTATTATAAACAAAAATTTCAGTTTAAATTTCAAAAATTCTTTAAAATGAATGGTGATATTTCTATCGAATATATTAAATCTCAAGAAGAGGTAATCTACTAGTGTTTAATGGTTACCTTTTTCGAGTTACCAAAAATAGATTATAAATGTGAAATTAAATGTGGAGCACGAGTTACGTTAAAAATGGCATTGTTTATAAATCAGATTTGGCACAACACAACCATTCCCAGAGAACGAGTAAAATACAATCTAAAATATTCAACTAGAAATTGCGTGAATCCATTTCAAACGAAAAGTTAAAACCTGGACCTCAAGTAAATTATTTTATTTTAAAAAAATTAAATATTATATCTCAATATTTATTAGGTTTATAATGATGTAAGACGTAATTTTTTAAGAGAAAATATTGATGAGGAGACATTGTTATCAAGAGAATCGGCAGTGACACCATACAAGTTTCATAAAGATACTATAAATCGAATAAAACGAAAGAATATTCCTGCGTCACCCACTCATAGAAGAGATTTAACGAGTACCGGAGAATGGAGGGAGACAAATGATGGGAGAGCGTTTGTATTAGGAAACAATGTCGATGGTAATTACAGAATCATAGAATATTATTTAATAATCGACAATACATACGGAAAATATTTTTAGCTTTTGAAAGAGTACTTTTAGAGCTCTTTCTAACGTGCTTTATATCCATTTGAATTATCTCGAATTTTCGACTTTTTCAAAATTTCTAATTTCCGAATAAGTCGGAATCGGCAATACTTAAGGATTTAATTTAATTTCAAATGAAAAATAATTATCTAAGGTTTCTAGCGATGGATATTTTTCTTTTCTTGCTATTTTAACATGTCCAACATGTAATCGTTCATATTCTTTAACCTCGTCTGGATCAACTTGATCATCAGATTCTGGTTCGCATTTATTTTCAGATTCTTCTTCGTTTTCATTTTCAGATTCTTGTTCTATTTGAGGCTTATTCCGAATGTTTTCGATCCTTTTTCGAATGACTAGATTCGTTTTCAATTGATTAGAAAATAGTGAAATATTTTTATTTGTTCCCAATTTTATTCTCTAATTTTTTTAAAAATTTAAATTTATTAAAAAAAATTAAGTAGTTTTTTATACATACCAACGCATTAATATCCTTTTTGCCATGTCTTATATCATGAAACATTCCTAACCTTCTGGCCACTTCTAACTGTTCATTATTGGTTAGGTCTTTAAATGAAGTTATATTATTATTTACTTCATAAATAATTTTTGCCACTTTTTGCTGCGTCTCAATTTCAACCCATTTTATTTTAAGTTTACCTTTACCTTTCCTTTTCCACAAACGTTCCATTGGATCCATTTAACACAATTTAAATTAAAACTAAATTATTACTAACACAATAATTATGAAAATGTGTTGTTTTGTTTTTGTGCTATAGTTTAACATAAATTATGACTAGCAATAACAATAACTAGGCGGCGAAATGCGATGCGGCGAAATGCGATGCGGCGAAATACTAGGCGGCGAAATGCGAACAAACCGTGCACAACAATACTGCATTAGGATGTGTTTACTGTAGATTTTCTGTAATCTCCCTTCACCTATTTAAGCCATAACACAGTGAAATATCTCTCAGTTAAAACAACATCTTAACTCATTGTTTAGTCTCTATTCTTAAATTCTCAATATAATCTTTGTACTTTTACCTTAATCTTCATACTTAAATAAAATTTTCTTTCAAACTCAAAGTTTCAGTGATTTTGAAAATAATAAAGTAAAGTAAAAGTTAATTTGGATTCAAAATAACTTGACGACATAAAGGTCTGGTCGTCTGGCGCCCGAAACAATTTTTGGAAAATACTTAAAAATTATCAAAACTAAATCAGCCTTACAATATTCTGAAAAATCATTAAAAAATTGTATAAAATTATAAACTTTTGGCATATTCCGCTCTTTTTAGAAGAAATATTGTATCTGTAAATAGTGGCAAAAAATATAATTAAAACCGATTAACTGCGGCATATTCCTTTATTCGGAGTGGCATATTTCGTTATTTTATTAAAAACTTTCTGAAAACAATAGCAAAAAATAGAATAAAAACCCATTAGCTGCGGCATATTCCTTTTTCTGGGTGGCATAATCCGTTATAATTAAATTTTTATAACGATTAATTTAAATTGAAATAATTAAAAATGAAAAATTCAATATTTTAGAGTGGCATATTCCGTTTTAAATAAACAACTATATTACTTACAAAATAATGAAATTGTTTAGATATAAATTTCAAAGTTAGAAAACATAACGTTAATAATGGGAACGAACGAGAGAACGGGGCAAATGACCAAAAACTAACGTAACTTAAAACTATCTTAATATAAAATTGCTGAATATTCCGATTTATCGTGGCATATACATCGCTAATTAAGTTTTTACAGTCATTGATTTAAATTAAAAAGAATAAGAATGACATATTCCGAATTTCTGTGTGGCATATGTCCATTTAAATAATCAACTCTATTACTTGCGAAACATTAAATCTTATAAATTAACAAAACATAACGAAAAGAGCGACCAAAAACTATCTTAACTTAAAAATGAAAAGTCAGATATTACGACCGTTTCGATCTTGTTTTTTATTAAATATTGTTTTACAATGTAAAGTGCAATAACAATTAATACAACTGCCATTCGTGCGATTAATAAAACCCGAAAATAAACAGTGTTAATAAATGATGGGTATTCTTGAACATTGTTTATGTATATTTTTGTTATGCATTTTATAATTTGTATGTGATTTCTCTCTAAAACAACACACACTTTATAATACGATATATCACTTCTAATTAAATAATGGAAACTAATTTAACTAAAATTCAGGACAAAACTGAAAGTAATGATGAACTGTCGAGGATTATGAATCTGTAAGTGAATCCATATATGATATGATATATGTATGTATATATGAATGTTTGTAAATAATTGATAGTATCGTTGATTTATGTGGTGAATGCGAGAAAGGAATCACAGAAAAGATGTTACAATTATCGATGTCGACTGTCAGTCCATTACTTCGTGCCGATGCGGTCAACAAACTGGTCTCAAACAACAAAATCGAAATATGCAAACAAGGATCGCAACTGTTATTCAGAATCAAACAACAATCTAAATCTTTTGGTAACGTATATCATATCTATTTATGTATTAATTTCGGCATTCTTTCATCTATTTTTTATTTAGGATCGGATGAAGAAGAAAAAGTAGTTTACACGATCATTGAAAAAGCGGGAAACAAAGGAATTTGGATTCGAGACATTAGAATACAATCGAGTATATCTCAAACACAACTAAACAAAGTGTTAAAAAATATGGAAAACCAAAAATTGATAAAATCAGTGAAATCAGTTGCGGCGTCGAAAAAGAAAGTGTTTATGTTGGCGGGTATCGAACCCGACAGGTCTGTCACTGGCGGCTCGTGGTATAACGGATCTGATTATGAATCTGAGTTCATTGATGTGTTGGCGCAACAGTGCCATCGATGCTTATCTGAAACAGTAAGCATTTTCAACCAAAACTAACTCTTACTAACGTTAATTAAATATAGGTATAAATGAACATTAGCTTCGTTTGAGATTGAGCTCAGCTGTAAACGCTTTGAGATGAACTGATTGCAGCTTCAGATTGCAGTTATCATTCACTAACTTTATTTAAAATTCTAAAGTACAAAATGAGAAATTCAGGAATTGACAAATAGGAAAATTTTTATAACAAATAATAGATGGCAGCATAAAATATTTCCATAGAATAATGGCAATCCCATAGATTACATGGAAGAAACGGTAATCACTGAAACTGATTCGCACGATTATTGTCGTAAATTGTTTGCATATACTATCGATAGTTTTATGATTTATTTACAAACTGCGATATACTTCGATTATAATTGTTATGCGTGTTATTTTTTAAAGTTAATTCAATATTTAATGCGTATTTGTTTCAATCCATTTATTTCTGTATTTTAGAGAAGAATAAACATTACAAAAAATGCCAAAAATACTGGATAATAATGAATAGTATGCTCAAACGATTAGCAATAGCTATAGCTATTGGGCGAATCACTTTCAACCCGAAACTCTAACTTTTTAAAAAAACTGTTCAGAAATCTTATCCGAAAACTGAAATATTGACCCAATTGTATTCTAAAGCTTTTATTCATTTAACTTATAGCATAAACATATTTATTGAAATTAATTATGAACATTTCAAAACAGGCTCTTTCAGCGAAAGCCAAGCAAACCAACCCATTATCGCGAAGAAACCACTCATTTGTTTCATCAGCTGATGTTTTGAAGTTTATTAAAGAGCTCGGCATTAGCAGAGTTGAACTCAGTGTGGATGATATTGAAAGCATTTTAGACACTTTAGTTTATGACGGAAAAGTAGAGAAATGTGTTAAGTCTAATGGTGACAACGAATTCATGAAATTGTATCGCGCTATTGAATCGCTTGCCACTGACACTGGTTTCATGCGAATGCCATGTGGTTTGTGTCCGGTTTATAATGAATGCGCTGAAGGCGGACCTATATGTCCGTCCAAATGTATTTATATAAAACAGTGGCTCGAATCGTGATTTTTTATGTTTGTATTTTATAAGATTAATTATACTGTATTATTAAATCTATATCATTAAAAAATATTAAATCATTTAAATCATCACATCACTGGTACATTTCATTTGTTTTTGCATAAAAGCGTAGCTTATTGTTTTTACTGTACCGGTAATACTTAACGGTACCCTTATATTTCTCCATTAATAAGTTGAATATTCATTAACATTCAAACAAATTGTTATTTTAACAATAAATATCTTTTATCACTGAAAAAAATTATTCAATCTTAAGTGTGAGAACAGATACCTTAATGTTCATACCGTAATTGATAAAAATATTTTGAATAAAGCTTAACTAATCATAATGTGGTTATTTTGTTAACTTTTTTATTTTAAAACTAACGGTAAGATAATGCTCGTTTCGTTTACGGTATTATTCATTCTTTGAATAAATGTTGAAATATATCGTTAAACTATTAAATTTATAGCTTACTTTTCTACAAAAAATATTCATTTAATAAACTTATTGACACGAAAATATTACATAAGCTTACAATATTCACAACTTAAGCTTATCTTATTGAACTTACGGTAAAACATATTTAAGAAAACGGTAATTCGTTAAAAATGCATTTAAAATGTTTTAATATAAATATTTATAAATCCAAAAAAACAGATAAAATTATGAAATTTAATTGAATGAATGCGAATATATTAAGTTATTATTGTTTACGAAATCCCTTTAGAATTGGGTAAATATTTTCAAATGCTTCGTAAATTTCCTGTCGAACTTTCGCCCCTAAAACATAAAATAGAATTTGATTTATAAGATAAAAAAAATTGAATTTATTTACCAGTCAACACAACCTTTCCAGAAACGAAAATTAATAAAACGATTCTGGGTTTGACCATACGATATATGAGTCCCGGAAACAGTTCCGGTTCATAACTAGAGAACTGGCTGTGAGTTAATACTAGTCCTTCTAATCTTATCGGAAATTTTACGTCACAACTTCCAACCATATTTTGAATTTTAAAATCTGAAAATCTTGCCTACAATTATGTATATATGCAATAAAATCAAATTAACAAAATACAGATAAGTTGATTGCGTTTATATTTTCTTAAATACTTACATCAAAACCAAGTTTTTGGACAATACGCGCATATTTTCTGGCAGCGAGTCGTGACTGTTCTTCACTCTTAGCACCCGTACAAACCATTTTTCCAGAACTAAATATGAGTGCAGTAGTTCTTGGTTCGCGAATTCTCATGATAACCGCAGCAAAACGTTTTGGATTGTACTCAGCATTACGCGCGTGTAATGCTATCCTTTTAAGGTCTAAACGACATCCAAGATTAACAGTGGAAACTATGTTTTGCAATTGAGGCACAATGCCTGGATCGGTGGACACAGGCGTGACGGGTGTCATCGGTGTCATCGGCGTCATAGGACCGGCACCACCACTGCCTGCGAATAGCGATGACGCGCTAAACATAGGGTTTGCAGTGTTTGCGGTGCTGTTGGCGCTCGTATTGCTTTGTATGACACTAGTGGTTACGTGCGATAGAGAAGATGGTGTCCTCTGCGGTGCAGAGTGTTCTGAATGAGTGTGTGGAGTGAGAGGAGTGATGGGAGTGTGCGGTGCGTGTGGTGTGTGTGCCGTATGTGTTGTATGCGATGTGTGGTGAGTGTCGTGATGTGGTGGTTGTAGTGGTGACGGCTGCACGATCTGACTCTGCAAGAACGCTAAATGTTGCTCTTCTGCCGGATCTGGTCCATCAGAGTGTCCTATCGATGCCGACAATGGCATTGCGTACGATTGATGCGGTGACACATCCATTATCATTCAATTCAATTAACGCATTCAATACAATATTGGGAATTATGTATCAGTTTATAAACTTCAATAAAAATACCATGCGTTCAGTTATTTATGCACAAAACTCAAACCTTAAACAAATGTGTTAACTTTTAACCTTAACTGTAACATTATTTTTACATTAACGGTTAATAACATTCTTAACTTTAACTTTAACTTTGTTAAACAAATTTTGACTCGATTTAACTCCCATTTTACACGATATTTTAAAATTAATTAAATTTGAGTAAAATGATATAAATTAAATTATAATTAAAATTTTATAATAGAAATTTATAACCTGAAAAATAATTATATTTAAATGATTTATTAACTTTAAAACTAAAATTATTTTTTTAATTACCCTATTTCTTAATAAAATTTATGAAAAGTTGTTAAAAAAATTAAATAGTTAATCTGTTAACTCGGGTTATGCTTAAAAATTAACTGTTAAGAAACTCTAACTCTTAACTTTGATTCGTCCCATATTTCTTAACTTTTTAAAAAGGACTTTAACCGGTTAACCGGTCAAGTCAAAATTTAACTGTTAAAATGAGCAATTCTACTTTCAATATATATAACATGACTTTAGCCCACAAAAGACATAAAACCTTTATAAAAGCTATGCATGACGTATTGTTTATGTAGTTTCCATAGTAATAATAATGTCTTTTGTGGGCAAAAGCCTTGATATACGGTATATAATTGCTTTCGGTTAGTAGTTCTCACAGGATGTCACAAGAGGGTGTACCTCTATCCAAAATTTTGGAAGTTCAAGGATATAAAATATCAATAATTTCTATAGGTTTTTGGTCAAAAGTGAAAAAATGTCATTTAATTCCGATGAGTTTACTCCTCCCCCAAGAATTTTGAAAAATCCGATTGGAAACCCCCTAGACAATCCGACCATAAGACACCCTGATCTCCGAACCCTACGGAACCGAAAATATTGAACAAGAAAGGAGCCGATAATAAACCTAATATTTAACGCATAAAATTGAAAAAACAAAAATTTTAAGAAAAAATGGATATCTATGAATCTACTATTCATTATTTAATACAGAGCGTCCCATCCATAAGTCCCTTTTTATACAGTGAACAATCAATAATAGTGAAATTAAAGCAAATGTTGAATGTGTCCACCATTTGATTCTAAACACTTTCGAACTCTTTTAATCATGTTATCTAAACATTTTCAAGAACTTGACAATTTATTTTTCTATTTCGTTGATAATATTTATTTTTAATTCATAGAGTGTTGTTGGCTTTAATGAATAAACTTTATTTTTCAAGTCTGACCATAGAAAATAGTCGGGCTGTTTAGATCTGGTGATCTTGGAGGCCAGTGTGCAATAATTTTAAAATGTGGAGATTTTCTAGATATTAACCTATTTTCAAAATATGTATTTAATAATGTAGCCGTAATATTGGATGTGTGCAGGAGCTCCATCTTGTTGAAAATATATCAAATTCGGATTTACATGTGGTAAAAAATTGTTTTAAAATTTTATCATATTCTTTTGAATTTATAATATTGTCGAAAAAAATTTGACCAACAATTTCTTTTCTAGAAATGGCGCACCAAACTCCAATTTTTAGCTGACTTTCTTGAAATGGATCTGTCCGTCCGTCTGTCCGTCCGTCCGTGCGCCTTCTTTATATTAATAAAGGGATTATACCTGTTCTTTATATTAATTAAGGGATTTGTTAGCTTGAACAATATTGTCTAAAAAACTTATAAATTGTGCCAAAAACATACAATAATTTATTAGAAAGTCAGCTCTCTGTGAATGTGTCGTTCTTGTTTTAGAATGTAAAGGGTTTTCAATAAATTCATGAGGGTTTTCAGTTCTTCAAACCTTTGAATTTTGAGTTTATATAACCCGAAAGATAAAACCAGGCCTCATCGGTAAAATAAACATTATTTAAAATATTCTTATTTATAAAAAAAACTTTCAAACCATTTACAATAAGAAAGTAGTTTTTCATAATCAACTATTTTCAATTCTTGTACACTTGAATTTTATAACACTTAAATTTTAAGTTTTTAACTCCTCTATGAACTGTAGATTTAGAAATCTTCAGTTCTTGGGAACGTTTTCTTAAAGAAGTTTTATTATTTTGGTTGAAACTTTCATTAATTTTATTTAAATTTTGTTAAGTTAAAACGCCCTTTTTATTCTCTGGTTGATCCAAAACACTGCCAGTTTTTTCAAATTTACTAATAATTTTATAAACACTTTTAATATCAATAGTTCTTTTATATTCACTATTAAACAAATTTAAAACTTTAATACGAGACTGTTTCATAATATTTTTTAATAATAAATATTATTTCTTCAATAACATTTTTGAATTTATAAATATCAATAACTTTTTATTGAAAACACTTAAGATATACTAATAGTAATAAAATGAAAATTCTAATAAAGTTTGTGTATAAAGATTTAAAATTCCAAAAAGGATTAATATAGACTATAGTTCCGGCTTATAGTTGAAATTTACTGTACACCTGTTTTGGCAAACAACTGCACTATATTTGGGACTTATGAATGGGACGCTCTGTACTACTATATTATAAGTGATAATATTTAAATAGTTAATTTTTGACATAATAAAATTATGTTTTATTCGGTCATTAAGATAAATGAGCCGAAAACTGCTAACTGATTATTTAATTTTAAAAACT
>JAQGAW010002601.1:0-14694 GCA_034698025.1 Phthiracarus crinitus | reverse complement strand
GCTAATATTCCCGTAATAAATTTATCGAGTGATACGATTAAGCTAAACGCTGGCGCAATCGTAGGAGATTTTAAGACCCCTATGTCATGTAATATGGCATTCTCTTACGATATCCCTAATAAGTGTGAACACCTTTCGTCGGCTAAATTTAAATTTAATATGATTAAAGAGTTAGCAAATTCTGATGTTTTAAAAATGGCAGAAATGATTGACGAATTGTGCATTTATTGTTCATCGATAAAACATAAAAGTAATTTTTGTATTATTGAACCGTCTGGACAAACATTAGCGAGTGCATGCAGACTAATGTGTATAATTGATAGATTGTTTAGGGATTATTGTATTGTTAATGATGCTTTTCACGAATATAATGATTCTCCATATACTTACAACAAAATTGAAACTTCTGAATTTGATAATTATTCTTGGAAATACGAGAAAGATACTAATAATGAAACTATATCAACATATTCCTACGATGGCTCTCCTTACATTGCTGAAAGCCCTAAAACTTCAGAAATGGAAAAATACTTGAATTCTTGTCCTGAAAACTTTCGTAGAGAAATTGAGAATTCTAACATTAAAATATCGGCTGAAGAAAAATTTTGTGAGTTAATCCGCAAAGCCCAAACAATCACAAACGACGTACTTAACATATTCACGTATTTCGATAGGATTAAAAAATGTTGTAATAAGTTAATATTTAACGATCACTCATTTAATCATTGTTTTTATATTATTGATAACGACGGAAGAGAAAATATTATAAAAGAAAGAGATTATATGAAATATTTATTGGGAAAATTTATAAGAGATAATGATATCTCTAATGAACAAGTATTAAACTATAGACTTAATGGACCGTTCTATAACTATGAATACAATGATAAAGTCTATACATGTAACCAAAGTTTTACTAAAGATAAATTTACAGAAAATACAAAACCTGCTGGAATGATTGGGGGTGAAATAAATGTAAACGCAACACTTGATAATACACAGATTAATAATCTTATTAATGCGTTAAATGAATATTCTGAAATATTTGCATTTAATCCAAATAATATTGGAACTTGTAATGTACTGGAACTCAAGATTGATACCGGAGATGCCGAACCTATTCATCAGAATCCATATGTCTATTCAAAGCCATTACGCGATATAATTAATAAACAAGTTGAAAATGATTTAAAAGCCGGCATAATTAGACGATCCAGAAGTCCTTGGAGTTCTCCAGTAGTTCTTGTAGACAAAAAAGATTCGACAAAAAGGATGTGCGTTGATTTACGGAAAGTAAATAAAAAAATTAAAAACAATAAATATCCCATCCAAAATATTAATCTTGCATTGAGTAGCTTAACGGGTGCTAAATGGTTTACTTCCCTTGACTTGAATTGCGGTTACAATCAAATAAAAATCAAAAAAGAGGACAGGGAGAAGACTGCGTTCATAACCCAAGACGGATTATTCGAATATAATAAAATGCCATTCGGTTTGAGCATTGCTCCAAGCATATTCGCAATGGTAATGGATTCTGTATTAGCTGGTGAGAAGTGGGTAACTTGTTTATTGTATTTAGATGACATTTTAATCTTTAGTTCAGACTTTAGTTCGCATATATATCATATAAAGATTATACTCGATCGAATAAAACAATCAAACATGACCATTAAGCCAACAAAATGTAACTTCGCAATGAATGTCGTAAGATTTTTAGGTCATATAATTAGTGAAAGTGGTATTAGAACCGATCCAGACAAAATAGCTGCGATTAGAGATTTTCCAACTCCTAAAACACTTACTCATATTAGAGCTTTTATCGGCCGTGCGTCATATTATAGAAAGTTCATCCCTAAGTTTAGTGAGATTGCAGAGCCTATGTCACGATTAACGAAGAAAAATGTAAGGTTTATTTGGAGTAAAGAACAAGAGTCATCTTTCAATAAATTGAAAGATTTATTAAGTAGAGAACCTGTATTAGCGCATTTTGACCATGAGAAAGAACATGAAGTACGTTGCGATGCATCAATATTAGGCGTAGGAGGTGAACTTGTTCAGAAAGAATCTGACGGCTGGAAGTTAGTAGCAAATGCCAGCAGATTACTCAACGAAGCGGAAAGAAATTACAGTTGCACAGAAAGAGAGTGTCTTGCAATTGTTTATTCATTGGATAAGTTTGCACCATACATACACGGTATATACTTCTCCGTAGTAACCGACCATTTGTCTTTAAAATGGCTTACAGAAAAACAAAATTTACCTGCTCGACTTATTCGCTGGGCTCTATCTCTTCAAAAATATGATTTTGATATAATATATAGACAAGGCAGACACATGAAGGACGCTGACGCTATAAGTAGAAGTCCTGTAGATCCACCGGAAACGTTAGTGGACAATCTAGAAAGATATTGTTTAAACTCATATAATTCAGAAAACGAAAGCGATGAAAATACAGAAAATATTTATTCTGAATTTAAAGATTTAAATTTGCAAAAATTACAAAGCGCTGATACAACGCTTAATAAAATAATTCAAAAACTTAAAGATCAAAACGATGATTTAGAATCAATTGCTGATAAGTATTGTTTACATAACGGCATACTCTACTACATTAAACCAGATATGTCGGGAAAACTTTTAACTTGTGTACCACAAAAACTTATTCATGAATTATTATTTTCATATCACGATGATTTAACTGGAGGACACCTCGGTATAACTAAAACTTATAATAAAATTAAGCATAAATATTATTGGCCGAATATTAAAACCGATATTCATGACTACGTTCAGACGTGCCTCGATTGCCAAACTAAAAAGGGAGTAAATCAATTAAAAATAGGCTTATTATCTCCCATAAAAGTTGGTGGTTTATATGAGCTTTGGGGTTGCGATATTTTGGGACCGTTTCCAAAATCTGATGATGGAAATACTAATATTTATGTAGCAGTGGAGTATCTAACAAAATATGCTGAAGCTGCAGCATATAGCAAAGCGGATCAATTTTCATTCGCGGATTTTATTGATAAATATATCATTCTTAAGCACGGCGCGCCGTACCGTTTAATAACTGACAACGGAAAAGTATTTACCAGTAAACTTGCTAAAGAAATTTATGAAATTAATGATATTAAACACGTTAAAACCACGGCTTATCATCCACAAACAAATGGATTGACGGAGCGTTTTAATAAAACACTTGCCGAAATGCTTTCACAGTATGTATCTGATAATATGCGTGACTGGTGTAAAGGATTGCCTTACGTTATTTTTGCCTATAATACAAGCATACAATCGAGTACAGGATTTTCGCCTTTCTACCTGACTTATGCGAGAGATCCTGTTCTACCAACAGATGTTGTTATGGATAGACCATCACAAGGAATTACAAATGTTGACCAAATTATAGACTCACGAATTAAATTTGTTAATACTGCTAGAGAATTAGCTCGAAATCATATTGAAAGTTCTCAAATTAAAAACATGAAACATTATAACAAGAAAAGACGAGAACACGTTTTTAAAGAGGGAGAGTTAGTATTAGTATACACACCTCAACGATTTGTTGGTAAACCAACTAAATTACTTCATCAATACTATGGACCATATCGTATCTTGCAACAGACATCGCCATTAACATTTTATTTGGAGTCAATAAAAGATAATTATTACACAATTCATGTACACATCAGTCGAATGAAACCATTTCACGATAGAACCGAAACATTTAATCCTAAATCCGACTCAGAGAAAACTCTGATTAATGGCGATGAAGATGAAGACTTACCGATAATTAAAGAAAAACAAATAACTACCAGAGAACCATTGCAAATAAATTTAGATGACATATCGGATAATGAAAATGGAGACAATATTGAAGAAACCTTTGATCAAAACGAAACCATAACTCATCAAAGCCCCTTATCTAGAGGTGTTAATGAATCGCCAATTATAGAAACACCTAGAAGGACTACTAGAATTAGACGTGAACCCGATCGCTTACAATATACCCATTTAGGTATTATAATGATTCTACCATTTCTGATATTTTCATGTTGCGATGGAATGCTCACTAAGGTTTCTCCTGTATTATGGCGTAAATCAAATAGACCTGTAATTAGTGGAATTAATAAAATAATTATGACTATTAAATATGAAAGTCCATGTCAGATATTTAATGACGATACCTTTAACAATACGAACCAAATAGAATTACTTCAATGGTGTGAAAATGCTTATAATGAAGATTTTATAATGCCAGTTGAGAAATTTTGTAAAAACTCAGTAGAAAAACCTAATACTGAAGTTAAATTTAATAGAGATAAGAGATTTATTTTCGCCGCGTTTTTGTTGGCAACAGTTTTAATTACTGCAATCACAACGGTGGCGGTATCATCAGTATCCATAACGCAAAGTGGACAAACATCCGATCAAATTACTGAAATGCAGCAGAAACAGAACGAAATACTTGATGCTTTACAAACACATGAGAGTAATTTTGCAAAAATTAAACAAATACTAGAGAAATTACAAAATAAATACGACTCCTTAAGTACAGCAGTTAAAGAATTGAGAGATTCCTTGAAAGCTATTAATATAATGTTACCGAAAGCGCTCCATATAGTGAGTAATTTGGCGGCAAGACTAATACTCACAAAAGATAGAATGAATGATGTTGCGAAGAACTGGATAAATGGGATAGTGGATGAAAAATTGTTAGAGATATTCAACATTACTCTTCCGTGTGAATGCCCATTGTCTTTAGCAAAACCAAAAGAATGTGTTATCGATAAACTTAGAAATTTGATAACTATTAGCTTTGATGTTAATACTAAGAGACATAAAACTGATGTTTTAGAAGCAGATCCGTTTTCATTATTCGCAAAACGCAATACTTCTATTTGCAAAATTAATTACTTAGGTCCAAAGACCGTAATATTTGATGGTGCACGTGATTGCGTTACAGTATTACATCAAATAACAGAATCAACAAGAGATTTAGTATTAATGCCTAGTTCAGCGCAATGCCAGCGCAATTTACCGGATACCATATCGAAACGATACTGGAAAACTGTTTCTTGCCAACCAATTTCAGAAACAGTTAATGAGGAAATTATTCAAATTAAAGTTAGTGAAAAGGCTAATTATATTTACTGTTATACATTAAAAATGACACTTCACAACAAAACAATTGAGTGTCCAAATTACGTGTTTTAAATTCCTAATACTGCCGCGTTCAATATAGATTCAATAACTTATGAAAGTTCATTAGTTAATGTACAATACACATTATCTATGATTCCTGATATCAGTTCGAGAATAAATTTCCATTTAATGTCTGGATTAAACAATATGGACATAACAGAACTAAGTAAAGAAAATCATGACGATATTTTACATATTGAAAGTAGTCATATTCCAGATAAAACGTTAACAGAACCAACTCATCTTAATAAATACTTCATTATTCTTTTAATAATAATTATTATCGCAATAACAATTTATAATAATAGAAAATATAATCTCCGTCGTGATAACGCTATAGAACTTGCAAAAAGTAAAAAGATTCGAGACGGCAATGACATAAAGGAAACGAAAATTGATACTATACTTGAGCCAAAGTAAAATATATCATCTTATCCAAAAGGTCTAAAAACTTCTGAAAAAGTACTAATTGTGTCATCGATGATCGTTGCAATAAATTCTCCTGTATTTTCCGCAGAGTTTGGATATACCTTTTTAAAAGTGGGAGTAAAATTTAATTGTTTAGCATCGTATAATAAGAGCGAGAATGTACATATTTCAAATCATTGCAAATTCAAAATTAAATCAAACCTATTGCAACCATTAAGTACATTTTGTTACATAATTAAAAATCAAATTAATACAAGTACTTATATCATAACGTCACTTCGAAACAGCTTAAATAATAAGTTTTCAGTTAATAGTTTTAAACGAAATATAGATCTAATACAGAAATCTTGGATTTCAAACACTATTGATTTATCGGTTTTTGATAGATCATAATTTGAAATATTTTTGTTAAAATCTGAAAAGTTAAAATCTTTAGAACCGAAAGCTTGTATTTTTTTACCAAATTATAACATTCTTTTATTTCTTTTCAAACAAAAATCGATTAATTTAATTACAATATTTTATTTTGAAATTATTTATGTTTTTTTCTTACTTGCATAATAATTCTTATATTTTTATTTGCAAAAATTAATCTTAAAAATTATAAAAGAAGTTATTGTTTGTATTTTAATAATACAAAAAGAAAAGATAATCCTATTTCATACGGGATTGTTATATTCGGCTTAATAAACTCAGTTAATTCATTTGAAAATAACACATCAATTATATTTCGATTTACTTATAAATCCCCCTGCTAAACTTTCATTCAAGTATTAATGTTGCTTGGTGTAAAGAATCATTTTTGCAGACGTTTGTTTATCCTATAAGAAAATTCTGTGTTTCATATCAATCGTCATTAACATTTAATAGAACACTATTTAGTAAAGAATCATACAATTCTATAAATGAGTTAAATATAAAGGAAAATTTAAAAATTTCAACGAATTATAACGATACTAAGACACATTCAATTAATATTGAAAATCCGAGTAGTAAAATTGCAAATTTTAATAGCAGATTAAATCAGTTTATGTCTAAAAGACACAAATTTAAATTATTTTACTAAAAGAAATAAGTTTAACTGATTATGAACCATTCTCCTGTGACTTAAACGAACAAAAATCTTTAATAACTATTGAAATTAGACAAAAACCATATATAAACCCTCTTAATATGCTTGAAAGTAATAAAAACGAGTTAGTTATTTCAATCGTCTCATTAATTTTCACAATTATTGTCGGTATTAGCCTCGGAAAATTATATCTTGTAGTTAAAGAACGAAATTTTGCTGTAAACTATGCTTATCGTATATTTAAGTATCAAAATAACACTATCGAATCAAATTTGCCACCATTTCCGACGGATACGAATGCTTATGTACCAGAAAGAGAAAGCTACTCGCATAATCTCTTACCAATTCCTGAATAAATACATTTATAAAATAATTATTTCTTCCTTTACCCTAATATTTATTTACTATTTTCTTATTTAATTTTATAATATTTAACCTAAGATTTAATACAATTAAATCTAAAACAAAATTCATAAAAAAATGAGAATACATAAATCCATAATAATATTTTGTAAATCTTTCAAAAGCTTTTTGTAATTCTACTAATTTAATTCGAAAACAAATCTACAACACTTTAAATAATCAGATTTAATTACAATGCGTCAAATAATATTGTTCATTATAAATTTCCACTAATTTTATGAAAATCAATGCAATAAACGATAAAATCTATAAAATATTGTAATTTCATTAACAAATAATTAATTTAGTAATTGTAAAATCAATATTTCATAAAAGCAAAAATAATTAATAATGAATAGTTTTCAGCTGTAAAATACAACCCTATTTGTACCCATCAATTCGATAAATACAGATAACTATTATTTTAAATAATAATTAAAATTTAATTTTTTTTATTTCATTATTTAAATTAGATTTTAACTTTTAATCTCAGTTTTATATTAATTCTTCGTTTAACATTTCGATAAATAATTTCAAATCAATATAAAATAATTGATAGTTTTGTAAGCAATAACGAAGCAGTGTTCATAAAATCAATTAATACCAAACTAATAACTACCGTTCCGTATTTAAACAAAATTCGACTTAACGATGTTATTTCACCAATCAAAACACTATACAGGATAAGACATATTATAGCCGAGAATGACAAATAGAGCCAAAAAGCAAACTTTGCCCAATAATTGTCATTATAATTATTGATTTCATTATATAGTTCTTGCTGTGATTTGATAAGCGATAAAATTATTTTATCGTTTGAAACATTCAACTGATTAATTTTATTACCGAATTCACATTTATATTCAGCCATTTTTAATGTTAAATAAAAGCAAATTAAATAAAAATAAGTGATTTGCCAAACAATAAAACTGCCATAACAACTCAAACTATAAGTAAATAATAAACTCCAAGTAATTGAATATAAAATTATTTGCCCAAATGAACAATTCATAGCTAAAGGAAAAATACTAACAATAAAAGCAAAAATTTGAATTATATAAGTAAAATTGAAGTCAAAAAAAAATTTGAACAAAAATCGTGATCTCTTCAAAAGTTTTTGAATTGCTTTCTGATTATTGAGACCAATAGATTTTGGCAAAACAAATCCAATTATCATTTCAAACACTTTCATATAATTTCGATAAATATTATGTTTGTAATTATAGTAATGTATTGCTTGAGTGATAATTGCCATAAACATTGTCAAAATAACTAATATGTTAGAATGGTAGTGTAAATTTAAAAAGTAAGAGAAGTCTCGAATTTTGATTAAAAAAAATCTTTGTTCACAGATTTAGTTAATAAAGAGATGAAAGATCGAACAAATATTATTATAACACATATTAGTGACAAAATAATATTCAAATACAAACGACTTCTTTTAGCATTTCCAATCATAAACTGCCACACACCTATCTTATAGAAGTGATTGCAAGCATTTTCTACTATCATATATAGCGGTAATTATTTCCTCATAAATGAAATAATGATGTCATGTCACCAAACAATGCTGTATACAACAGAAGACAGATTATTGTAGAGAATAATAAATAGAATCGAAACGCAAACTTTCCCAAAAGTTGTCATTATAATTATTGATTTCATTTTAAATTATTGAAAATAGAATTGTATTGTTGTTTAATCGAAGCAAAAATTTATTAATCTTATTAATAAATTTGCAAATATTTTCAAATATTTTAGTTTTAAATTAAAGCAAAGCAAATAAAGATATGTGAATTGCCAGGAAAAAAAAAGCTGACATAACAACTCGCGCTGTGAGCATATAATAGACTCCATGGAAGTGCATATAATATTATTTGATATATAGAATATATCATAGCTATAGGAACCATATTAAAAATAAAAACAAAAACTGGGAATAAAGAAGTTGTATTGAATCGAATTATTTTAAATAAGATTCTTGATTTATTCAAAATCTTTTGAATATTTTCCAGTTTATTGAGTCCTATATATTGTAGTGAAATATATCCAGCCATTATTTTAAATACTTTCATATATGACTGATAAATACCATTTTGTAATTCCGGTAATGAGTAGATTGACTTATACAATAGCAAACATATATCAATGATATAAAAATTGAAGTATACTGATAGCGTATATATAAAAAGTAAAAGAAGTCTCCGATTTTGATAAAAATACTTTTGATCTCAGATTAAGTTAAAAATGAGATAATTGAACGAAAAGATATAACGTTATAAAACATATTAGTGTTAGAAAAGGATTAAGATATAATCGATTTCTGTTAGCATTTCCAATCATAAACTGCCACAATCCTATCTCATAGAAGTGATTGCCAGCATTTTCTATAATCATGTATAGCGGCAATGGTTTACTTGTGTCTATATTTTCTATATTTTAATGAAGAAAGTTAATCGATAAATAAATTTAAGCAATAATTTTCTATAAAGTAGTATATGTTAAAATTGCTATTATTATAATCAAGTTGCAAAGTTTGCATATTTTATTTAAATAAAATGTAAGAAAAGTTTTCGATTATTAGTTAATACAGAGAATAGTGATCGAAAGCAAGCCTTATAATACATATTAGTTTTAGAATAGGATTAAAATATAAACGATATCTTAGCATTTCCAACCATAAACTGTCAAAATCCTATCACATATAATTGATTCCCAGCATTTTCTTTGATCATATATCGATATTTTGTATATTTTATTTTATAAAAAAATATTTCCCTTATTATTAATACTAACATTTTATGATTAAACTAAAATATTTTGTATACAGAAAAACATTATGTTAAGCAAAAAGCTTTATAGATTATTATCATAAACTTTAGAAAATACCTGTTTTCAATATTATTTTAACACACAGACGAAAGACAGAGTGCTTAGAATCATAACACATATTAGAGTAAAAATTGTATTAAAGTATACTCAACTAAGTTTATCATTTATTTTATCTCACAGAAGTTTGTTGCTTGCAATTTCTATAATCATATATTGCTGAAATCGTTGTTTTATCAATATTTTTCATATTTTAAGCATAAACAACACCCAAAAGTATATATTTTCACTTAAAATGCTATTATGATAAAATAAAAAATTATTTGGTAAAATTTCAGTCTATTAGTAGCTCTAGAGATATGAACTTTAAACTAGATTCAATACAAGGTGTGGTCGTTATGTTTTATTTAAGTATAGCTTTATGCTTAAAGAAATTACTTACATATACTTTTAAAGTAAAATTCAAATTTATTAGAATAAAATTTATTATAAAATTTCAATTAATCATTTTTGTAAAATAATAATTTTACTTAATTAAAAAAAAGGAAAAAAAGATTAATAATTCAATTTAATTAAAACCCATCACCTCAAATAAAAGTAATATTATTATTTTTTTAAAGAATTTAAATCAAAAATTAAGCATCAAAATCAGTGACAACCGTACGCTTAATTAAATCGTATTTCCGTATCTTTAAACCTTTTGGATTATAATTGTCACAAATATTAGCCATGAAAATGATCGATCGGATGTGACAATCGGTTGCATCTTTCGGTTGAAATCCGTGCATTATTGTTAGTTTTTGCCTAACCCGAAACTGTGGTAACAAATCTCGAAGCAATTTTGGTGGATGTTTGATAGTTTCATCGATTTTTATGGGGTCATACCAAAATGCTTAATTAAAATTTTAAATGAATAACATAAAATTATCTTTTATCGATAATAATACTACCTTCTGGTTGTTCAACACCTTTAATTATTAAGACTGAAGTATGGCAAAAAGATGAAAAGTCTCCATTATATCCCGAATTCATTACTTTAAATAGTGCAGTTTTGCCATTTCTCACTTCTCGATTAATTCTTTTACGAATATTACTATCTGAATCCATATAGTATCCCTTTAAAGCCGTTAAATTCCGTTTATCTCTCTCCAATAAGCTCGATCTTATGTTGTTGTTACCAGCAATACATGAATGAACATAAAACTTTGAATCTTTTAATAAACTTTCCCAATTTTTTCTTATTTTCATCCAGAAATAATAGACAGTATCATATTTTGGTATTCCGTTTAAGATATCTCTGTGATGATAAATTAACTAAAATTTGCTTAAGAATTAAAACATAATACATACTCAAAGAATTCAAGTGTATTTTCAGAAATTAAATTTTGGTTAACATAATCCATATATATTCAGTTGTATACTTTGTTGAATTCTCCGCTTTTCTGATAAATAGTCGGTCTTTTCTTAAACATTGAATCCGCTGAACATATCGCGCCTGCCCACTTCTTTGTGGAATATTCTCCATAATCTAAACGATATTGAAACTCTCGTAAAGCCGTTTCCCTCACTATCAGTCGAATCATTCGCAACAGCATTAGTGCCATACATTATAGCATTATCCTATTTCGTTAAAATATTTTAATTACAATTATTCCAATTCTATATATTTAATAAAACAAAGATATATACTAACTAAGTTTTCGCTATTAAATGCTTGATTAAAGCTTTCCCCATTTTCAGAACGTTCCGAAACCAATGAAACCCCAATATAATTATTATTCGCATTTCTTCCATATCTTGATTTTTTTCTTGATCTCCAATAGCCTCATCAACCATATCTATATTATTTTCGTTATTATTTTGATTCTCATTATCATTATCAACCATATCAACATTATTATCGTTATTGTGTTGATTTTCAACAACATTATCAACCAAATCACTCATAATTGTGTCGATTTCGGACTTTATATTATGAAAATTAAAAATTAATAAAAATAAGATTTTATATTTTTTTTATTCTTACCATTTTGTGATTTTTTTTGCAAACTTTTTCGATTTTATCAGACAACTAACGCTTATCTGTTACGTGTAAAAGTTTGTTCGCCTCTCATTTAAACAAGTTTGTACTGAAGGAACCTCAATATTTAAAGCCATACATAAATACTATAAGCAAAATTTTATTTTGTCAATTTTGGGAAATAATTTTTTAACATATCTTCTATATAACTGCCAATCCTAAACTTTATATTATTATAAAGATAATACATGGTACTATTTATATATCCAATATTATCCCGAAAGGAATGGTCGAAAATTTTTAATTAATAAAAATTCAAAAAAATCATTTTTTTTGAATGCACCAAAAAAACATTAAAATCTCCCCAACTTAATTCTAAAATTTATGTGACAACATAAAATTTCAAGGAAATAGGCATTGAATGACTTTATAACCTTACCTTGAGTTTTAAACCTGTTATAAAAATGCATTCAATATATTAAGCTATATATTTAAAATTAAAATTTTTTTTATAAATTCACGTATAAATTACTATGTTTCAGCAATAATCAATTATTTCAATTATTTTAATATAATATAACTTATATAATCAATTATTTTTTTTAATAATAATTAATATTAAAATAAAAATTAATGGATTTTACATGAATTATATACTATATATACTAAGAAATATAAATTATATTATTGGATCATAATACTTATTTATCAAAATATTAAGCTAAAAACGTAAAGTTCTTATGTAATTCAGCACTATTGCATATATTATCAAAAATTATTATCAATATTAAAAATTTATTGTACTTCTAATATTTAACTGCCAATCGAGATTATTATTATAAAGTGTAAGGATAATAAGCATATATCTAATTACACTAATAAATGTTAAAAAGTAATGGTCGAAAAATTTTAAAATTAATTTAAACAAAAATTTTCAATTTGCTTAAAATAGATATTAAATGCTTTATTTTACACTAAATGTGATCTTAATCGGTTTTAGTAATACAATCTTTTTACCCTCTATTATTTTATTTTAATAAACTGCCAGTTAAAATAACATATTCATTATAAATAAGACAAACCTTAGTATAAATAAAAATATTAAAATTATAATAAGTAATGGTCGAAAAATTTAAGCAAAAATTTTAAGAAAGCATCCAAAATCGTAAAAAAATAGCTGTGGAACGAAACACCACAATAAAAGTTAAAGATAAAAAGAAATCGTTTTGAGTAACAAAAGTTTTGAATTTATTTTATTAGCATACTATAAACTGCCAGTCGAAATAATTTAATTAACAAATAAAGCACTATCATTTATTAAGTTTTAATCTAAAAACTTGGATAAAGGAATGGTCGATTTTTTTAAAATTAATAAAACAATTTCCTGACTTTCTGTATAAAACATACGTAAACTCAACACGTAATCTTTTGAATAAATAACTTCCTTCTTCCGAAAACCCCAATAGCGCGAAAGATAGCCACCTGTGTTTGTAGAGTTTGAATAAAAATTCACAGTTTTGGAACAAAATTTAAAATATCACTCCGAGTCATTAACCGTTAAGGAATAGTTCGAAATATTCAAATTATATGATTCTATTTTATTTTAAAGTAGAAGTCTTAAGTTAAATGAACCAAAACGACGAGTTTGGCATTAATCATTTAACCAAATTAGCTTTGGGTAACGGAACTAATTTTTGCGTTAAAACTATTGCAGATACATTCACCGAACTAGAATTATCTGAAGGAATTGAAGATATTCCAACAACACGCGAGAGATTTGGAGATCCTTACAACATCGATCGTTATATACATTTAACAGTTCCTGAATTTTTGCGAGAAATTAGCCATTATATGCGTGAAATAGCAATCCGTATAAGAAGTGAACCGAAACCAGTTCGAAGAAGCGTCAGACTATTGGCAAAAAAATTAAACGAAAATGGACCACAGAAGAAATGAAAGACATAATTATCGGCCAGCATTTATTCCTAATTACAGGGAAAGAACATATGTGTCTAACCGTCAAATTGATGAATTAAGAGTTACGGCAAACAATTTACGTACGCAAATAATCTTCATATCTGAATTAATCAACTTAGACGTCGATGAATTGAACACAAATGAAATAAATACCTCAGAAAATACATCAGATATTATTTCTTCATTTATTACTCATATTAATAGATCTAACGAAATTTTACGTCAAATACGTAGCATTGTCATGGGTATGGTTGTTCCTAAATCTGAAAATTCTTATTCTCCAATGTTTAATCGCCAATCATACTCTTGGACTCCATCCTATCAAACTCGAAGTTCATCACGTCAATGGTTATGAATGTATGTTCTCATCGATATTATTTAATAATTCATTATAATTTCTATTATATTAATCTTTTAATCAACATATTTATTTTAAAAATTATTATATTATTGGAACCAAAAAAAATTATAAAACATAAAATAACAAAAAAATATATTATGATAAACATTTTCTTTAAAACAACATTTAATATTTTATAAATTTTAAAGAAGGATTTTCAAATTAATTTAATCAAAATTTTATGTTAAACGATTATATATTTATAACAGTGTAATCATTATATAAATTTTTATTCTACTTTTATCTTAAACGCAAGAGTCGCGTTTACTATAAGGTGTGGGTAATTGTAACGACTGAACTTTATCCTTACATATAAAACTAAATCTAAACATCATATCAAAACTCACGTTCACAGTTACA
>JAQGAW010002600.1:0-14697 GCA_034698025.1 Phthiracarus crinitus | reverse complement strand
AATCAAGCTTGGGAGTCCAGGTCCGAGTCCGAGTCTTTGGCAAAGACCCGAAAGACTCGGACCTGGACATCTATAAGAAAACTTATAAAACTTTTGTAAACTTTATGATGACAGTGTTGATTATGTTAAATGTGTACACGTGTTGTCAAATAATTAATAACATTTAATTGAGTGCAAGTAAGTTATATTTAATTGAGTAAATTTATTAATTCGTTTAGAAAAGTCTATGACAGCATTTGTTTTCGAGAGCTTGTGTCTGAGATAAAAGTTGTCTCCAGCGAAATAATTGTCGGCCAGCGATGGTTACGTTTCGTAGCAATGTTATAAAAGTTAATAAACTTAATTTTTCATTAACAAAAACGGTAACATTTTTATTATATATTTTTAATAAACATAGATTTTGGTTTTTCTTGCGTATGCGTATGTTGAATGCGGTAAATGTGGAATTATAAACTCTCTAAAAATAGTGTGCTCGAAATTCTTATGATTAGAGTTTATAAGATGTTGTTTCATCTGTTATCATATCTGTTTTAGTGTTATCTAATAAATCATTTCAAACAATCTCTATGGTTTAATTCGTCTTACTTTACTTTAGAAAGACATTTGATAAGTTACGAATGTCATTATATTTAGATATCATATTTAAATGTGTTTACGACTGGGCAAAAAAATCATTTTACAAAAAGTATATTATTATTCAGCTTACAGAATATAAACCTGCTTTAAACTCAGATTTCATTATGAGAAAAAAATTTGCATTAATCATTTGAGCCAAAGTCTTAATGTTTTTTGCTTGAATAACAAAAATATTAACTTTTTTAATAATATAAAAATTTAATATAAACACTGTTATGCCATTAAAAAAGTTTTACGTATATTTTCTGTTTCTTTTTAATTTATCTTTGGCTTATATTTCACAATTCACGTGTTTCCTAAAAGGTATTTAATCTTAACTACTTTATATTTCTGACAGAAAATTTTTATTTTAAATCTCTTTTTTTCGAAATTAATAAATAGCGTTATAAGACTATTATTTTCGTAAATATATCGAAAAGCTTTTACAATGTCGTTAACGACCGATTGGCTGCAGGCAATATATTTTCAAATTTTAATCGATAAATTAACCTAACCATCATTTTTGAAGGACAAGATTTCGTCAGCTAAAAAATTTATAAATATTTATGGTAATTTTGAAAAACTTTCTACATTTTTAGCGAATTGCTTAGCGATCTGTTGCCTTAATTAGCACTTTATTTTAAATAACAAATTAGAATAAAATTGATAATAAAAACTCTAGTTCCGACTAAAAAACTTCTATACTTATAAAAAAATCCATTTTTGTTATGTTATCCCCAATTTATTCAAATAATGTTACATTACAGAAGTATTTTTTTCTATATATTTAAGCTGTTTAAAGGCCTCTGGCATTTAATTTATCAGAAGTGAAAAAATAGTTTAAGTAAAAATTAACAGCAATATACAGTACAGTATAGTTTAAATTAAATATTTTACATTTGTTGGTATTTCTATATTGATAATGTTATCAACTACTGTTTTACAGTACAATTTATGTTTAACGTTTAAACTTTCAGTTTTTTCCCAAGACTTCACAAATAAATTCACGAAATACATAGATTACACGGTTAATTAAGAAATTCTTCTTTTCTTTATGGATTCGTGTTTTGTCACTTATTTCTCTTTGATTTGACATAACAGCACATAAATTTCAATAATTACTTTTGCTTAAGAATTCGATATATTCATAAAATATTATTTTTCTGCTTTTCCTACGAATATATTCAGAATTGTGGTATGTATTCAATTGTATCCATCAATCTGTTTGATTTTTAAAAGTAATATTTTCTATTTAAAATGTTATCCATGTTAATTGGGGGGTTTACTTAAAATGTATATTTAAAATTAATAATTATTTTATAAAAAATATATCTTTAATTAAAATTCTTTTTAATTTGTGCCGTATTATACTGAAGTGTATTTTTTGCTGTGTTTTCTATAGTGTTGTAAATTTATTTCTAAGTTTTGGAAAACTGGGGTTTGGTGTTGCGAATATAAAATTTATTATTTTTATTATTTTCACCCGTAAATTAATAAAACAAAGTACCAATTTTTATTTGTTTTTAGCTTCATTTAAATGTTAATTTGTTTAAAGAGCCACTACAAAATTGGTTACATAAAAATTAAATTATCGAATTTATACTATCTATTGAATATGCAGACTGTATATATATTACATAAAAAAAGAATGGAAAAAGATTAAGTTTTTAAACTAAACCAGATTATAATTTGTGGGTTATCGAAGAAAAAGTTTTTTAATCCTTCGAAACATACGATGCAACGTATTTATTTGTAACTAATTGCGAATTAATAAACATTTTTAAATAAAATTAATAATCACAGGCAAAGAGTATAACGTCTTCTTACTAGTAGTTTATTAGAATAAAGCACGTCAAATGCCTTAAACGTTATTTATTGTCGACTTATTTTAAGTGATTTATTATTAATTTTTTCTGGCGATGTTGTTTCGGTGGAACCACTCCTTACTATGTTTTAAAACAAATGAAGGATTATATTACTAGGAACGAGCATAAACTTGCAATAAATAAAACAAATTGTTATTTATGCAGATTTGTTTTTCTTAATTAAAATATTTTTAGAATCGAATACATAATAAACAAGTAGTAAAAACGGTTTGTGTATTAATATGAAACTCAGGAAAGTATTTCGAGGCAAATAAATTAATTGTGGTTCCAAAATAAGTTTTTAACTTCGAAAAATCTAAGGGATTAAATAGAAACCGTTTTATTCTTTCAGTACAGCTGACATACTATGCTATACTGCGGTTAAATCTTTTGGAAAGTTTGTTATCTGTTGCACTATATTTCCATTTTAATTTACTTGTTAGCGTTAAAATTAATTATCTCTTAATTAATAAAATTTTAATAAATTAAATAGAATATATGCGGTTTGGAAGTTATTTGTTTTATTTTAACGCAGAGCGCTATTTAATAATTAACGAAAATAAGTAAATTAAAATTTTTGACAAAAGTACAACTCAGGTCATAACAAAAATGATGTCATATTTTAAAAAAGTTAATCAAGAGTTAAAGCCAAATGTTCGTGACATAAGTAGACAATAGCTAATTTGCATAATTACGATATTATTTAAGTGTGTATAGGAAATTAACTTTTCTCTAAGAATGTTTTAATGGCATTTTCTCAAAAGCAATATCGAACTTGTTTTGCGTAATCATTCATAAATATAGATTTGTGTAAATCCATAATAAATAAAGCTATAAATTAAAGACGAAAACTTTCTTTAACTGATTTTGTTCTTTTAGTGAAAGATTTTTAATGAAACATATCTATCGATATGTCTGTTTCACTTTTCAAGAAAATAGATGCGATCGACAAGATTATGAAAGAATGTATAATGTTTATGGAATGCGAGATAATAGAGTGTAAAATAAATGTTTCGCTTTTTGTATGCATTAAGAATAATATGAATACAGCAAAGCTATTATTATTTATTTTCTCATAAAAATTACATTTGATTTATTTTTAATTTATTTATAATAAATAAATTCTAAAAATTCTAATTAGTTTTGTCTTAAAAAACTTTGAATTAACTTTCAATTATAATTAAAACAAGTGAAACGACGAATCATAAACTGTCTTACAGATAGTTGTAACAATTATTGACACATACGAGAATATTTGGATTTATTTATGTATTGATGAAAAGTTGGTTCTTTGAAACTCTTAAACTCTTACTTTAAAGTTTTGACATTAACTCTTAAGTATTGTTATTAAAGTTCTTTTGATTTGAAAGGCTCACAAAATGATCAACTAATCTATTTTTAATTTTGAGTTTGATTTGTTTTTTACCCCAACATATTTCGATATCTGTGTTCAGACTTTTAGCAGTACTTGTGTAGTAGTATAGCTCATCATCAGCTTATTGCTAATGATTATTAATTATTTTATCAAATATACGATACGCGGTAAATTAAAAATTTCTTTATTTTATTTAAAACGCTAAAAATGCTGAAATAAGGCTTTCAACAAAAAAGTTCTTATCAAAGTACTTACTTGAGTGTAAAATTAAATAAAGATAAGGGTTTGTTAAATAATACTTACTATGCTCTAAAGTTATTCACTTTTGTCTGACAAATCTAGTGCTTTGATGATAATAGTTCAAATGTTGACTTCTTTTAAGAAATATAATTAAAGATATATTATTTAAATCAATGATACATCTTTTTTAATGATACTTCATATGTTTCGATTTAATAAACTTTGATCATTTAATCTAAATCTTAATTCAAAAGATTGTGATCGCATTATGAGCCAAAATTTTCAAAACAGTACGATATATTGTTATCTATAGTTTCAGTAATAAATAATTTTGAGATATAAAATGCTTATTAGAGCCGTATTCATAGTGGTAAACCATATTTTTCAAAACTATTTAGTTTTCGAATCGTTTTTAAGGAGTATTAAGTTCTAATTTAATTTTAAGGAATTAACTACCGGTACTTAAATTTGGACCTTACATATCTAAACTATTTTACTAGTAAAAATAAAAACTACTAATATTTTGCTTTTTTTCCCAAAAATATAATTTTCTTTTTCTTCCTCAATTAGTATATCTAATGAGAATTATACTCCTAGAGTACAGGTGGCTATAATAATAAATTAAATGTGCTAATTATAGCTAATGATAGTATTATTTTTGTTGTTGTTGTTACTTTGTCATCAAAAATTTATTGTTGTTGTTATTTTTGTTCAAAAAAGTTTAATGGAAAAATTTGTTTATAATTTGCAAATTACATTTTATGTGTTTATAAATTACTGAGGTTTAATAAACTTTATATAGACTCTATAGATTAATAGCGTCTAGATAATATTTAGATATTTTAGATATGATCTAAACTAAACGCAAGCAAAAATATATATATATATATAGTTTTGTTTTAGAAAAAAATATCTTTCATGATAGCAATCAAACTTTAAATTAAGCAACAGATAAATTTTTTCCATGCCGACACTAAAAGGTTATAAAATTTTCTATTTATAGGAAAAAAATAAGCAAAGGAAAAAATCTTTAAATTTAATTTAAAGAACTATAAAATGACGAAGAAATTAATTTAAAAACTTAAAACCATTTTAAACACATTCGATAATAATATCTAAAAATGGTTTTGCAAAACAAATCAGAGCGAACGAAAAAAATTAATAGTAAGTTTGTTTGCCGATGAATTAAAACCAAACGAATGAAAGTTAATTTTTTTGTTGTTGAAAAATATGAAGATCGGGTGTTATTCGCGCATCGAATATAAATGAATTGATAAAAGTTATACCGTATGTTAATTTGATTATTTCATCGCATAAATATTTAATTAGTTAACACATATATCTATTAAATATTAAAATATAGGTACCGATATTATAGTTAGCATTTTTTGAGGTTATTTATCTCGCGTTTGACTAAAAAGTAGATCTATCTCTGAAAACAGCCTGTAGTTGTTTTCTAATGAGTCGATGATTCACTATATTTGTAAACTCAAAAATGAAATACAATTGAAAATATGAAATACTGAAGAAGTGAGGTGAGGGTGTTGTTCGCTTTTTAGAGTGCTCTCTCTCTCTCTCTCTCTCGGCTTGAGAAACACTCTCTCGCGTTGCTATAAATTTTCATACATTTTAAGTATTAATTTCACTTCTCATCCCACGATTGACCTCTTGTCGTAACAATTTTTATTCGCGTAAGAAACACTTTATGCTATCATTATTTTAGGTTAATTTGTAGCGATACCCGTTACAAAAACATGGGAGACGTGACAAAACATGTTTGATGTACATTTAAAGCAGAAGGCTTTACAATCGCTAACCAAACTTTTAAAAAAATTGCTGCTATTTGATAGTGAAAAATGTGTAACACAACCAAATGAGCTGTGTTTGTGTAGTAAATGAAAAAAAACATGAATGATGTGGAAAATAGAATTCACTTAAAAACTCCTTAAAAACTTTTTAACTTATGTTATTTAAACGTCATTTCATTTGGCCGACTCATTCATTCCTCATCGCAAATGCTGTACAACACTAGCGATGCCATCCGTCAAGTATTTAAGAAAGAGGCATGTTTTTTGCATTTTAGGTCAATTTTAATGCCAAGTTTTTATTATTGAAAGATACCGAGTATTGCCTAATTATTGTCTGTTTTTATTGCTCATTATTCTTTTCTTACAATTTCCGGTAATATGGGTTTGTACAGTACTATCGCAGTTAAAAGTATTTTGTTTTTTGAACCATAAGATAAACTTAGTCAAATAAAAATCTAACCTTTTAAACTCTATTAATAAGATTAATTAAAATTTATTTAATTATTTTTTTTTTGTTTTAAAAAAATCATACATAGATGTTTATATTATAATAAACTGATATTTATTCCGAATGTAATTAAGAAATAGTGAACTCATCGATTTGAAAATAAGTTTATGCCACTGTATACCCCTATTAGGGACTGACTTAAAATATTCTTAATAATTCCTAAACAAAAGAATATAAACAGAGTTTAATTGAGGTTAAAGAAAAATATTTTTTTTAATTTTAAATAATTACGTTTAAAAAGTATAAATACTACTCTTTTTTCTTTTACAATACTTAACGATCGCGAAGAGTATTATATGAGTTAACAAAAGCTATAAATGCTAATTAATAAATTCTAGCATTACTTAGTATTGTTAGCGATGTGCTAATAACAAATAAGGAAAAAGTGGGGGGAAATGATTGAAAAGCAGCGCAAAAAAATTATTGCTTTATTCATAATTCACTAATACAGGTATAGTTAAAAAGGCAATAGCTATTGCTATTGCAGATTCTAATAGCAGTTCCGTTCAGTTTTTTCGGATTCACGCATCATTTCATCACGTATTGTCATTGTTTTCTTTGCTTGAAAACTGTGAGAAACACCGTATACTGTACTTGTGTTTATGTTACGTTTTGATTCTAACCAACTATTGATAGGTATTATACATATTATACATTATTGTTAGCTTGAAAAATATGCTCTAATAATGTGACGGTCAAACATCAAATGCGATACAAATTCACAATAGAAAGAGAGAATTAATAGACCAATTTGCCGATTATATGATTATACGGCACCAATCAACTCAACTCAGTAAAGCGGGTTTAAAGATAGCTGTTATTGTAGAGCACCTTTTAATTTAAAGAGGTTTCCATTCAATGCCGACTGTCTCTCTCCGTTCAATGAGTGTATGAGTGTGTGGTGTGAATGAATATTTACCTCCAAGTGAGCGCTAAGCGTACGATAAACATATAGTATTAGAGTATTAGGAAATAGTAAAAAAATCTTAATTCAATTATAATAATTATTTACGCATTTCATTTCGATATATAGATCATATTATGCATAATCAAACAAGTAATAACTATTCATTGAGAAAAAAGTTTCTAACATTTTGTAATCCAGTATTTCAAAGCGCACACTAAATAATCACAGTAATCATCATAATTTTACACTTTATATACCGATGTGTAACACTAATACTATACTATACTGTACTGTATATGGTATGTAACGCGCACAGTATTGTTCATATTCTTCATATTCTAAGCAAAAATTATCAATTATTTTATTTATTTTCATAAGTTTCTATCATCGTATGTGAAAAAATTATCTTCCTTTGCATTGTATTAATTTAATGGTCAAATAGATTATTATTTGGGGCATTAAATAATGAATTTTTTGTTGTTAAAAAATGTGAATTAAATAGAATTTTATTTTGTTTCAATTCTTATTTTTTGTTTGTGTTACACATTATTTCTATCTGTAAAGAAATCTTTTAATAATTTGATAACACGTACATTCATTTATAGTGTTATCTTTAGCGATAGAAACTTATTTAGATGATGACAAGTTATTAATTAAAGAATATTCATTACTAACAAAAAGATAGGGAAAAGTGCTGGTATAAAACTTTTTACGTCTTTATTAACTTAAGTATGAAGATATCATTTGTTTTGACCCCAAGAATTAGCTGTTAGTTAATTGCCAAACAGTAGTCTTAAGTTGTATTTTACTAACTGAATAAAATTGTTTGAGTGTTAAATTTTTTAATTAAAGTATAATTACTGTATATTTTAAGTATAATTATTTTTGACTATAGAGTGGATGAAAATATAGTAAAGCCGTTAACAAGTGTTTTTTTAAGATTTAGATCATATCAGCCATTAGTTTGAGCCATAAAATGGTTACTGTTATAAAATCGTTAAGTTTCGAGCTATTTTAGCAAACAACACAATTAATTTATTTGCACATAAAACGCATTCTTGAGTTTTTTATTAATACAAGTACCACCACCACTACTACAAGCACTTTTCCTAATCACTGTTTTCCTTTCACCGATATATACAGACACACTATACAATCTACACTCTACACTCTTCTTTCAGGTATATCTAGTGAGGATATGCGGTTCTATGGTACAGGTGCAATATTGAATAGCCCGGAAATTATGACGATGGTTACATGCCGGATGTCTCATAATATTTCTATCTCTATAGTGTGTGCAACGGTGTCCGCACATCCATTGACAAAGTAGTAGAGTAAACATGCATAGAGATAGATCGGCGATTTACAAGAACAAATTTAGATAGTATTTGTACATATAGTACGAATTTTATACATACTATACGTACAAACATTCCGATTTTTTAAATCAAAACTAAATAGAAATAATTACCTCATCAGTTAAAAGTATGTTCGTTACAATCTTTAATAGCTTTCCAATAAAACTTTGAGAAAAAACTCACATTGAATTTTGAAGTTATTAAAATTAAAAAAATTAGAATTCCTCCTACAAAACGTTAGCTTTGGTGTTGGATGGTGTGGTGGATGTGGTAGTTGTGGTGAATGTGGTGGATGTGTTGGATGGACGCATAGAAAAGAGAGCGATTGATCTGATCCAGCCATAGACATAAACATTGCGATAAACATTGGCACAAATAGGGCCACAATACAGGGCCACAATGCATCGGTAGAATACATCGACAATACGCGTTAGAATACGTGAATAATACTTGACGTATAATAATTCAGACGCATTAAGCCCATCCCTAAGTTGTGTATCACTCATACGGCTAGTTGTATGTGAACGACCGAATCGTTTCGCAGGTGTAGTGGTGTGCGACTAGTTTTCAGATTCATACGAGTCTCAAACTCTGCCAGTGCTGTAAGCAAAGAGAGAGCAAACAATCAAATAGTAAAACAATCGCAATACAGTATTGGCCATAATAATAATATAGTGTGAATGATGCGCACGCCGATCATGAATCAAACCATTTTGATATTAGTTAGACTGAGACATACGAGCACATCAAACAGTCTTACAGTCTTACAGCATCACAGCCTTACAATCACACAGTGTTTGTGTGACTTTGCTTGTGTTTAAGTGGTCTTAACTAAACACATCTCATTTTATGGTATCAAATACTGTACAGTGTGTGCCACACATTCCATCATTTGATTATTGTTAAGAACGGAAAAAGTTTTATTTTCGCGTACATATTATTCGCATTGTGTGATGTATTAAGCATTTAGATTTTATTTAGTTGATGTGATACTTTTGACATTACCATTAGAAAAAGCAATTCATATTCGCTTCAATGTCGACGGGGTGTTCAGTAATTCTGGCACCCGTTTCTATCGCTGAACCACCGACTGCTGCATTACCACTATTATCAGCTTCTGGACTTCGTGTTTCAGCTATGAGTAACGAAATGACTGATTTTCAAGACGTAAGTCGTTTTAATAATTGTCTCTAACACCAGAAAAAAACTTTATCAATCAATTAATAAAAAAAAGTTACTTTAAGAGCTCACTCACAGTTGTCTCTTAAATCTCATTGACTATTATAGCAAATGCGCTCATTTTAGCTGCCTATCAAATCAGAGTTTGGGGCGTGTTATCAGTTAAAAAACGCTATCGTTATCCTTGTGTTTTAAAAAACGGAAAAATTCGGCACACGAGCTATAGTTTTAAAGTGTTTTAATAAATCAATGCGTGTTTTGACACAACACGATAGTTTCAAAATAGTTTTCTTTGCGTTACTGTACTGTAGTTTAACGTTATGTTTGATTATTAGTTAAAGCATTCACACTTACACTGTATTATTACATTTACGCAGATGTGGCAGGACATCGAAAGTGTACTTCTCGGCGATATTGGAACTCCTAGTGCTTCGCTTCCGTCTTCGGAAGCAAAGATGTCACTGATGATGGGAGAAGCGATGAATAGGCGTATATACGCAACAGTGAGTTCGGTGGCAACTAATCACTCAAATACCAATAATTTCAAAGATATCGAACAACCAGTTGTTGAATCAACCAAAGCGTTCTACACGTCAGACAGCGTTAGTGTGAAGACAAACGCCACCACAATTGTGTCACACTTGAACTCATTGCCAGATACGCCAAACTCTAACGATTCACTTGTGATACACTATAGTATACCACAACCGCAACCACAACCACACACTGCGAACCAAACACAACACAACCAACAGAACAATTCTGATTATCGTTTTCACGTGAATCATCACGAGATTAAAAGTGAACCGATGTGTAACTACTTTAGCCATACTTCGCCAACGCTATCGTGTGCTAATAATTCCAATACGTATTACATGAATCAAATCGATTCAATCAATAATCAGACAACAAGTTGGTCGCCATATTCGAGTCACAGCACTCAAAGCAGTTCCCACAGTAACTGCGCGTCTCCACCATCTACTACTCCAGACCTTCAACGATATGGGTTACAGTGTGCCTCAAACTCGATTTACGGTGCGAATCAATCGATCAGATCTCGTGGATATTCAATGCCATCGACTCAACATCAGCCACACGGCTATAGTATTGGTTATCCAAGTGGTACGACAGCAGCGATGCATCACAATCACCACAACCATCACAGTCACCACAACTCACGTGCTATAGTGACACCGCCAGCATCTCCTCATTTGTCTGAGCTATTGTCAAATCAAAGTAGACCACCAATGAGTACTGTAATCAACTCAACAACACTCCATAATCACCTCAATAATATTACAATCAACTGTAATTCAATAAACACAGCGAACCTGCATCTGCCGAACGGATCGCAACTAACGTTACAATCAGGTTCAGTACCTCTTAATAATCAGGCCATACAAGCAGGAGGAGGAGGAGTAGCGTCGGGAACAATAGCGCCACCCGTACAGCCAACAAAACCACGAAGAGGTCGTCGGTCGAGAGGTCCTAAGAAAGTGACGCTTCACACGTGCTCTTATCCTGGCTGTACGAAAACATACTCAAAAAGCTCTCATTTGAAGGCACACTTGCGAACTCATACGGGAGAGAAGCCTTATCAGTGCAATTGGAAGGGTTGCGGATGGAAGTTTGCTCGGTCTGACGAACTGACCCGACACTTTCGCAAACACACAGGAGATCGTCCTTTTCAGTGTCGATTATGTGAAAGAGCATTCTCACGCTCTGACCATTTATCACTGCATATGAAACGTCACGCAGAAATTGTTTAATTATCTAAGATTCGCGATACGCATACCTTCTATCGTTAAGTGAGTGCCTGTGTGTACCATCAATAATGAAAACCACTTTTTGTGGCTGCAAACCAAATGACCGTAAAATGGTTGAAACACGTGAATGTGAATGCGCTAACAACTAACTCACTATTCAATACGGCGTGTCGTCTCCAAGTCTCCTCTATACTAACCAAACAAAAAAATATCCATTTAAACAAAACAAATTGTGGGCAACAAATTTTTTTCGAATGTGTTGTTTTAAAAATATATTGTTTGATGCATGTAATGCTGTCTAATAACATATTTCAAATTATGGAGTCTAACCACTACTATATCGCGTTTGATTTGTTTCTTTCTAAAAACAAATTACTTGTTCTATAATGCAGAGAAAAAAATGGTTTTTAAACTACATTTTAGATTATATTACATTTGTTAATATATATAGAAAGAGCCAAAAAACTGTTTGTAACTATTAAAATAACTTCTTAATAAAACAAGACATACAGTAAACATATGATCATATGAATGCTTATTAATACGTGTGTATACGAAAAGTAATATTATCGGAAGATTCGATTTCGGCATTAAAATAAACCTATTTTACAATACTTTGATTGTTATCTAATAAATACTTTATTCAAGAATTTGGGTGAGTATTGTCGATGAAATACTGTTTAATTTTACTTTAGTGATGCTAAATAGCCTGAAATAACGAGGCGTTTAAAACGTGAAGCGTTTGCTTACTTATTAGATAACATTGTTTTTAAAAAGTGTGACTTATAGATTTGATAGTCACGTGCTTAGCATATGATTTCTAATATGATTGCAAAACATACATTTTATTTTAGAGCTTTTTTATTCAGTTCCAATAACTTTTAATTACAAATTAGTAATTTTTTATTTAACTGAACGCATATGGTTTCAGTTATGATTTAATCACTTCTCGATAATTTGCTCAAAACAAAGAAAATATAAATTTGATAATTTTATTTAGAATTTTTTTAGAGATATACTATTTATATTCACTTATACATATATATATACGCATTTTTATGCTAACAATCAAACCTATTGAAATACTGTAAGTTATCTGTAAAGTAAGGGAACAGAGCTACTATAGCAGACAAAAAACAACCGTAGCGTAACTCGATTTATTATATTCGCTAAAATACATAAGCAATATAGTTCTAAATTTTATTTTAATTTTAAAAATAAGTAAACTATATTCATATTTCAATGAAAACAATTGAATACAAGTGTAATGGGATTTCAGACGTTTTAAATTAGTTCATTTATTTGGAATTTTTCGATATTTCAACATATTATTTAAACTTGAAACTTCTTTTGTTGATTTATTTATTTTACTCGTATTTTAAATGTAATTTTCTGTTTGATAGTTTGATAATTTCTAAATTAAATAAATGATACAAATTTCTGCCCACATTATACAAATTAAACGATTTCCTTAGAAGGTCCGCGAACCGTACGTACACCTTAACTCAGAACAAAAGATTAAGAATAGGGAAAATATGTTTTTAAAGTGTAACTGATGGTCTGTAATGATAATAAAGTTTTAATCTCGATAATAGATTCTTGACACAATGGCGAGCCTCGCTTCGTAATCACACGCCAATAGAGAGAACATATTTTAATAGAGAATATATTTTTTGATCAATACTGTTAGGCATTGGATAAAAGCGGAAAATAATAAGTTTTTTACATAACAAAAAAATGATAAGTTTTAGGAAATACATTTTTTTCGGGTAAAGTTCATAACGCTTATAAAAATCATTTTAGGTCATGAAGTTTATGAGTTTGATAAGTAGTCGATTGCAAAAAATGGTATTATTCGTTATTCTCTTCTATTAAGCCCCAAAATAAGTATGTTTACCAGATTTTATTTGATATAAAACTAAACTTTTAATTGCATTTATTTTAGTTTTTAAATATTGTAAATAAATAAAGTAAATCATTATAATTACTTTTGCGGATTAACTTTATTTTCTGTGCAATTAAGAATTTAAATAAATTTAAATTTTGATAAGTTTATAAAGCATTAAAGATTAGATATTTTGTATAGTATTTTGTGAGTTATATCGCCATATATTATTTATGCATAAAATCAACGTAAGAATCAGGTTATTCTTTATTGGATTAATTTCATCTGCATATAACTTAAACTCATTTAAGGAAAAAATATTAATGCTTGAAAATGTCATTTTTAATTATATTAAATTTTTATATACGTTTAAGTATTAAAGATTGTTTGTATAGTTTTTTTTGTGAGTTACATCGAAGCGTCTGCCTGTCAATGAAAAGTCTGGCCATTAAAGGACGTTTGCATTTATGGTGGCAATCGTTTTTCCAGTTTTTTGCTTTCCGTTTGCTATCGCTTTTAAATACTTTTGTGTAGCGTAGGCACACATTATACCAACACTACGCTAATCATAAATTCATAACATGTTGTGTCACATCGTTAGTAGATTGCAATTTTTTATATTCATTATTTCAGTAGAGAGGCATCAACTAATTCATTGAAAGAGAGAGAGAGAGAGAGAGAGAGAGAGAGAGAGAGAGAGAGAGAGAGAGAGATCAGGTAAAAAAATCTCCGCATTTTTTTTGCCTGTAAATAGAAATCTCGCAAATTGACTAAAAACATATCACATTCTTTATGGTAACCTTTTATCACAGAAAAATCCGCGCAAGAATTCGTATTTAGTGAGCAGTAAAACAGATTTATCTTAATTCATTATCTTAATATCTTTTGCTAATTTTAGCCCACATTTTATGATCAAAGCACGTATTATTGATTAGAAACTATACTTTTAAAGAAATATGATAAATTCGATGCTCACTCGTCCGACATTGAGCTGAAGTTTTTATTGGAAATAAATAAAAATAATACATAAACACACTGATAGAACCATTTAATTTAATTTAAATATTATGCGATTTATATTGAGAATTGATAACAAAATTTTATGTCTTTTTTATACATAATCACTAATATCGAAAATTAAATTTTTAGGTATTGGGACAAAATTTTAAATCTCTCTCCCTCTCTCTCTCC
>JAQGAW010002599.1:0-14700 GCA_034698025.1 Phthiracarus crinitus | reverse complement strand
ATAATACTAAACATTGTTTTAATAACAAAACACTGTTATTGTCTATATTTTCGGAATCATTTGTTTCATCCATTATAGCAATCCACAGTTTAATTCTCTAATTTTTAAATTTAATAACTAATATTAGTTTATTATACAATTAATTTCAATACAAAAATATTCTATATAATAAATTTACATAATATTAAAACATAATCAATGATTTACTATTGAAAATAAACGATACAATTAATAGCAGACGTAATTGTTGTAAGACTAATACAATATGTTTACAATGTGTTTACTAGTAAACAGCTGTTTCATTCATTGTTAAATGATTTGAAGTCATGGAACGAGAAAACGAATTAAATGATTGAATGGAGAACTCTATCGGTGATAATTTGGCAAACAATGCGATCAATACATCGATCGCTAAATTAGTGAAAGCTGTGTTCAATTTTAAAGGCAGTAATAACGATGAACTTTGCTTCAATAAAGATGATGTACGGTAACGGCTGTTTAACCATAATATTGTCCAAATAATTGTATATATATTCGTATATTTGTATAGATAATAACATTAACGCGTACCCCAACCGGCGGCTGGTGGGAGGGAACGCTTAATGGCATCACCGGTTGGTTTCCATCTAATTATTGCCAACCATTGCCTATTAATGATGGAAATGACGTATCAGTACATTGCGCTGCACTCAATCTTAACCAAACGAATACCAATATTAGTGATACAGACTCACAACTTTATAGAAATATGGTACGAATAATACTGTTTGAATTGTTTTCAGTACAACTATTATTTTTGTTTAAAACCGTCACAAACCATATTTATATTTGTTATTAGGTATTCCAAGACATTGAAGACACGGAAACCACATTTGTTCGCGAATTGCAAGAAACGCTTAATAAATACTTAATACCATTACAACACTCTTTAATGTAAGTTTTGTTTAATTAATAATAATAAGATTTAATTATCAGTGAATTATGTTTTTTATGATTTTCTAATAAAGATTTCCAGAAATGGAAATAAATGCTGTCATTCGTATAATTCAAGACATATGTTCAGTTCACCGCAGATTTCTCTCAGTACTCGATGGACTTCATGTGTAAATGTTTTAATTTTTAAAGTTGAAATAAAATTATTACATAATTTCTCATTTTAGGGTTTCATTCAAGGATTCACGAATTGGTGGCATATTTTTAGATTTTGCCGCTCAAATCAAATCAGTTCACTTCGAATACTGTACGCTTCACTCGAAATTTGTGCACTTAATTGAAAAACACAAGTAAATTATGTTTTTAATTGCTAATAACTATTATTATCGTATACTAAATCTTAGATTAGATTTAAAATTTATAAAATTGTTTTTTAGGAAAGAGATCTGCGTATTATTTGGTACAGTAAATACGAATGAGATAAATGCTGGAAATGTCCAATTAATTACGTCATTGAGTTCTTCGTTCAGACGACTCGACAAATATCCGGCATTACTTCAAGAACTTCAGCGATACACTGATGTACGATCGTTTTCCGTGACTTAAGAACTGCTTACACTTAGTCGATATTTAATCATTTATGCGTTATATTTAAATTTTAGGAAAGTCATAGCGATAGAGGTGACACACAACGTGCCGGTTCTGTATATCGTGAAATTTCTGTATGTTTATGCTGTATTGCCGTTTACTTTCTTATAAAAAAAATTCTTTTTTTTAACTTTTTTGTAGATGTCATGTTTACATTTAAGGCGACAAAAAGAGATGGAATTGGAAGTAATGCTGGGAAATATTAAGAATTGGGATGGAATGGTACCGTAGATAATTTATGCATTTTTAATAATAACTTTTGATTTTATTATAAGAGTATTAAAGTATAATATACTAAATTTCTAAGCTTTTATTTTAGAGCATTCAATCTCTTGGAGAAATAATTCGTATGGACTCTGTCAGTATCCAAATATTACCCGATTATACTGAAATGAAAAAAGATCGATACTTAGTGTTGTTTCCGCAAATATTAATTATTCTATCTGTTAGTAATGAAATGACTTCATTCGTTTATGAGGTAATTATATTCAGATTGCATTATTCCTTTTGTTAATAGTATTGTTGTAATGTTTCATATTTTATCATTTGTAAGGCAAAAATAAAATTAGAAGACGCGTGCATTAATATAGCGGACGACTTAGTAAATAAAACAAATATATTTGAGATCACTTACACCGACGAAAGTATTAGTGGTGTCAATAATAATTATCGTTTCATAATTCAATGTTCAACAATCGATGACACAAACAAATGGTTGGAATTGTTGCAGAAATATATTCTTCACTCGCAAACACTAAAACATAATTCAAATCTTATTCATCCGTATAATAATAACTCGATTATTGATGGCAATCGTTCCGCGATTTCGTCGAATAGTGACTCATCGTCGGTGTTGTCGAACATAATATTAAATACAACGACACCACAGAGAATTGGTTCCACACGGAGTAGATATTGGAGTACAAGAAGTTTAATACCACATCCGCCGACACGATATAGTAATAAGAACGCGAATATTGTTAATAGCAATGGAAATGTTGCGCAGTTTGAAAAACAAACCACTGGTCATAGCAATACTAATGCTGAAGATATGCTTATCCTTCAAGTTATAGAAAGTTATTGTTCGGCTGGAAATCAGATTAGAAAAACTACAAATTCGGGTAATTTTATTATATTTTATGCGCGACATTGCGATTTATTTTTCAAAATACCTGTATTATAGTCAGTTCAGACACACCGCAAATACTGGTGATCGACGAAGAAAAGTCATTGTCAGCCGAGGATTCGAGTTTTTTCAATGTGGATGACAGGTATGTAATCTTAACATTATCAGCGAAATTAAATGATGTTTTTCTAATTGAAAAATAGAGGATTGACTGAAACTGTCAACTTATTGCGCGATGAAGTTAAACATATGAAAACAGTAATTAATGTTTATATTTGCAATTTATATTTCAATTAATCATATCTATTATACGGTATTATTAAATAGGAAATTAAAGTATTATCTGAGGCTTTACGGGTCGAACAAAGAGCGAGAAGAAAGTTAAAAGCTATTGTTAATGAAAAAAAGAAAAAACAATAATCAAATTAATTAATTATTGATGTTTTTATTAATAAATCGTTTAGAAAATTTCATTATTCATCGTTAATAATAGTAACAATTTCCCTCGCGATTTATAAATTTTTGGTTTCCCGCAAATGATTTTTCCTAATCATATGTTAAAAATGAGTATATTTTGCTTTTTAGCATAAAAACCATGGTTACACAAGAGGGTGTTAGCCCTGGGTTGACCCCCCTTGAAATTTCGAAAAATCGCTCACACCCTCCCAAAATTGGGAAAATTCAAGGACGAGAAAAAATTATCGGTTTTGATGCACATTTTTAACGTTGGACCAAATATTTTCCAAAATTTTCAATTTTTTCTCGTCCTTGAATTTTCCCAATTTTGGAAGGGTGTGAGCGATTTTTCGAAATTTCAAGGCTCGTTGAAAAAATTTTATGCTGTAGGCTGAGCCTAGGCCGCGTAAGGCGAGGTTAGGCCGCGTAAATTGCTCATCTCTAGAGTAACTGGTACTGTCCTAATTCGCTGCTACTATTGAACGTTACACCTATCGATTCCATGTTTTTTATTATAGCAAAAAAAATACACAAAGAATGAACAAACAATAAGTTATAAACTCTATTCTTATCTTAGGCTATATTTTGACGATAAATAAGATTTTAATTTAACCACTTATTGAAATTTTGTCATTATTGCCACAAATATATTTTTGGTATATATTTATGAGCTGCCATAGTAATACGTGCATCAGTACAATCGATAGTTGTAACTTTCGATGGGAGCATCGAATTAGGACAGTACCGGTAACTGCATAGAAAAAATAATTTTTCTGATCACAATGACATCTATTAATTCTTTAAATGCTTATATTTTCTAATTTAATTCGTTTGCACAATACTAGATGTCAAAAGCGTACCGAAATGCCAAATTCTGTTATACTAGAGACCCGCGGGATTTTGCCATGAATTATGTTTGATCCTCCCATTAAAAGCGACCCCAAATTTTATTGCGACCCAAATATTTAGTGCAAACCCATATTTTAGTGCAAACCCAAGTTTTAGTGCGAACCCAAATATTAGTGCGAACCCAAATTTTAGTGCGAACCCAAATATTAGTGCGAACCCAAATATTTAGTGCAAACCCATATTTTAGTGCAAACCCAAATTTTACTGCGAACCCAAATATTAGTGCGAACCCAAATTTTAGTGCGAACCCAAATTTTAGTGATTCCTCATGTAAGTTGAATTCCGCGTTAAAGACTATCTCTATAAGTGAAATGTGCAAATCTCATGTTTTGCTTTTATAAGTAATCTTTACATATACAGTAAATAGCATTATAGTAGAAACTGTAATTCTTTCAAATTCGAATAATACTTTTAATTGAACACAGATAGCGTTGTTTCGAAATCTTTCGCCATTAGTAAGTTCATTATATTATAATAACTATTACTTTCTTATTAGTAGGGATAGGATTTTTCGGTAATAAAAAGTATTAATTTCTGTCGGTAACCGTTAACACAAAACTATTAATTTCGGTAACTATACGGTAAACTACTTATCAAATTTTTAGTATTATAAACAAAATAAAAACAGGATTAGGATGAAGTTGTTTTTAAATTTTTTGAGAATTTTGTAAGGATTCGACACAGGATTTGAGATAATAATTTTGTCTTAAGAAAAATTTTAAAAAATCTTTTGTCTTAAAAAATTTTAAAATATGAACACTCCTAAAACTCATCAAATTTGACTTACTTTTGAATATAATTTGGGTAATTCGGTAACATAAATATAATTTTCGGTAATTCGGTAATAAACATTAAATTTGGACCCATATTATTTGTTTTATGTTGCAATACTATAATAATAAGTATCAAAGCGTTCATAGTAAGAGAAAAACTTACCAAATTATCCTATCCCTACTTATTATACTTTTAAATTGTTAAATTAGATAATTAAATCTGACTGAAGCCCGACAATTTGAAAGACTAGGTTTGAGCTCGATTTTATCAAAAAAGCAAAAGCCCTGCCGGATTAGGCCCTATCAAATAAAAATTAATAAATAGATATAATATTGTTTTATTTAATTTCATCATAATTTAATCTTAAAAACATTAATTTATACACTGTATTTGGTTTTAATAGAGTTCTTTTATCGATTAATGTCAGAATAACTTCAGTAAAGTTTCGGTCAGAGTAGAAATCTTTATATCAAAAAAATTTGTAAAAAGGTTAAAGCCCGACCCGGTTGGTCCCGCAATATTATTTCGTGGGCCGGATATATAAAGGGCCCGCTTAAAAGTCCATTTCGTATCATTAAGCATATCCATTACGACTGACAGAAATTTTTAAAAAAGTTTTTATTTACTTACTGGACAGTTATATATATCCACTTGAAATCTGGAGTTAGAGAAGCGAAACTATTCTGTGATACTTATTTGGCACACTTGGACTGGACATATTTCTATGGAATTTTGTCCGGCGTAAGAATATTTTGATTTTGATTTTTAAAAAGATTTTCATTTAAATTGTATTTTTCAAAGAATATTCCTCAGTGAATATTCCGGGGTTATAGGGGAAATGCAGAGGCCTGCACTTGGGTCCACGAAAGTCGTGGACAGACTTTTGTTCGGATATTCATTTAAAAATATTTGTTGGATGAACCGAATTGATGGGCAGACCTCGTGCTTCATAAGGCCATTCATGCCTTTTTAGGGATTTTAGGTAATTTTATAGTTCCGTGGTTTTTATTATCATTCCATTAGCATTAATTAGTACATTATTACAAAATTAGGTGTAAAGGATAAAAATCAAGTCCTAGCGTGGAGAATGCTGACCGAAGACTATTCTCAAGCGGAGAATATCGATATGGCTTACGCCGACGATATTATTATAAATACATAATACATTTTATTTATTTATTTAGTTTTATCACTCATTTATTCATTCATTTATTCATTCATTCATTTATTCATTCATTTATTTATTTACTATTTATAAAGTTTTATAACTTTTCTAAAGTTTTTTAAAAGTTCAATAAATTTTTAAGTTTTTAGTTTAATAAAAAATTGCTTTTTAAACTGTTGGGACGGTATCGGGTTTCAGCCGGTGGAGGGATTCAGCCGGGTGAGGGCCCCCATCCTAGGAGGGCGTCAGCCGAGGGTATCTGGACCGGGCTCCTACTCATGGTTTATTTTGATTTAAATAATATTTAAAATAGTTTATTCAAAATATCTTGAATTAAAAAGAATTTAGAGATTATAAAGAATACTATTAAGTAATTATAAGAAAAAGCTAACTGTATTCCCAATAAATATTTGGTTAATTACTTCAATTTCACAATTTTTAGCACTTTACTGGTAAATCATTATAAGTTAATTGTCAGTCTCGAGCCTGATTGAAGCCAGAAAATTTGAAGTGGAGCTCAGCTCGAGACCGATTATTTTATAAAATCTAAAGCTTGATTCATTAAATTACGTAAAAAAATAAATTAACATTGTTTTATTTAAAATCATCATTAGCTGATTCAGAACTTTAATAAAACAATTTATTCAATATTACAGATTTTCGTGGATTTTTAATTATTTGATAATACAAAATATAAATAATTAAATAACTTATAAAAATAAACGTAACATTAAAATTATATCAATGTATATAACTATTCCTTTGAATAAAGTATCAGCCATAGCAACCGCATTTTTTATAAATAGTGTGATACTGCACTATTGTCATACGCTTTATATTCTGTTTATTAGCTGCATATTAATAAAGTAAATAAATAATATAGACAATTGATATCTAAAAGCGAATAAACGGGCCAAAATGACCACAACGGGTATGAGCGATGGCGAATGGGGACAAAACTAGTATAAGCTAAATATCTGCGAAAATTCAAAGCTTCGTTCGGCCCTGTTTAGGCTAGGAAACGATAATGTATGTTATCCAGTCTAGACTTGGAAACGGGCCCCCGATTTGCCGGGCCCCGGTGTATATAACCGGGTTGGGCCGGGTTCGGGCCTAAAAATTAAAATTCCCGGGCCGGGCTTTGATATTTATAAAACTTTTATATTTTACTCTATTCTGTATACAAGCTTATCATCAGAACAAAATTTTAGTTATGCAAATTTAACTTTAACTGAGAAAGAAAGCCAGATAAATTTGATAAAGTTTTGTATTTATGTTTAAATTATGAAGATATTAAATAAAACAAAGATTAATTAAAATATATTTACTTAATTTATTGAGCCGGGCCGGGCCGGGCTTCATATTTTAATTAAGAATCTGGCTCGGGCCGGGCCCGGGCCTGATTATTTCAACAATTTCCAACTCTACAATAAATCAATTTAGATAAAAATAATTTTTAGTTATAATTTTGAACAAATTACATGATTTAAAATATATTATTGAGAAAGTAACACAGTATTGCGTATAAATATAAATAAAATAGATTTGTTAGCTTAGAAAATAAATAAAAATTAATTACTTTATAATAAACAAACAATGATTAAAATTAGACGAAAAATAAAACAAAATAAATAAAAGGAATTATATGAATCTCATTAATATTTAAATAGCGAGTGAAGTTGAATTTTACATAAGAGCTTATAATATACTTTGGAAAACAAAAAATTCTGTTTTCATAAGTGCTGTTTTAGTGTCATTTTGCTTAAATAAATGCCAGCATTATTCAAAAATAAAAATAATTAAAGTGTATGCCAACCAAAAAAAGACATGAATGAGCATAACTCGCTTAAAATATAAATAATAGTCGTTTGTTCAAAACAGTGCATATAATATCAATTATTTATAACCAGGCGTAAAGCATTATCTAGAATTTATTATTATTTGGGTTAATAATAATAATAATATACCGCACAGAAAAAAATTTAAAAATTTATTCGTGGCTTAAGAGAAAAAAGATTTTTCGCTGTATTAGTTAATAATTGAATTAAATAAAAATTTTCATTGAATAATGCAATCTTACTTTGAATAAAAAAATGGATGAACTGACAAATAGCTATTCCGAAAATATGAAATTAATAAAAATAACAGTTATGTATAATAAACGCTAACTTTTAGTGTATTATCTACTTATTAATTTAATAAAAATGCTTGACATCAAATTATTCTGTAAAAACACTCCGATAAGTAAACGAATGTCAAAATTTTGTCATTTATTAGCCGACAATGAATCAAATTAAATTTCCAAACCAAATTGCATGCATGCATGCATAAACGTTAACCCAATAAATATCTTTTGAACATTTTTTTAAAAGCAATTTTTTATACGAATGTAGTATTTAGATGTTCCGGTGATATTAAGTTAAAAGATCCATTAAGTAAATGAGTTAAAGTACTGAACACTTTTTTCTGCATAATTTTTATTATTTTTATTCTTTTTTCGCAAATTGAGAATAAATTTTTGAGAAAAGAAAGAAAGAAAAAAAACAATATATAAGGAGCACTACGCAAACAAATGTGAAAAAGCTAGTTTGCAAAGCAAAAAATAGTAATAATAATACACTAGAATATGTGATATATTTATTAACTTTTATGCAATTTTTCTCTGTTCCAGTTTTAATGACAAAACTCATTCTTAGTTTTCTTCAATAACTATTCATAGCGATACTCACTTTTCTAACTCTATCTTCAAGATAATAGAAAAAGGTTTTTTTTTATTATTTTTTATTATCAGCCACTTATTCTCATTTCTCATTCGTCTTCTTCTTTTTTTGTCTCTTTCTCCACCGAATACGGCAAACGGAACGCAGAGCTGAAGAGTTGAGTAACTCTTTAATTGACAAATGCCATATTGCATTCTTTTTACGGTTAACTGCGTTTCTATTTTAGTCCTTTTTAAAAACTTTTCTCTATTATATTTTCGATACAGTGTTTATTTTGGCGAATAACTTGTTTTTATCGAAACCTCTATTGTTTTTAAAGAAAGTTTTATTTTTTAAAAAACAATTGATTCTTTGTATCTGTAATCAAATCTTTTTACGCGTCAATATAAATGCTTGTTTTATTCGATATAATTATACTAATTAGTTAAATGTTAGCCATTCACGCAGCAATTAAGCAGTGAATAGTAAGTGTTATCTGATTCATTGATGCATTGATAAATTCCTTACGTTGTTAAATATTAAACAAAGAGTTCGTTTAATTAAAAACAACTCATAAAAATTAAAGCTTGTTTTTAAAACTTATGTGATGAGTTTACTTTAAAAGATGGTTATAAAACAAGAGTTCGATACAGTTTGAAACTTCATTATTAAAGCACTATTGCACAATAAAGTACTTGAATTTTTAAAAGTTATACGAAATGTGCTAATAGTTTACATTTAAGATTTTAAATTTTATTGTGTCATAAATAAATATTTGACAATAAATTAGAAAAAACTAGGGATTAAGCTTATATAAAGTTCTTAATCAATAGAAATAAAATATCGGTTATGGCTAGAAATGGCATTTTTATACATTTCGATGAGTTATATATCGATAAACAGAAAACAGGTTCAGTGAGAAAATAATAAAAAACAATCCTAAATCATTGAAACGCAATCTAAGTTTTGATGTAACAGTATGTTTAGATCTCTCATATCAATCTATAGACTTAATTATATGTGATGTGAGATGCATTTCGCATATATTTTTAGCACAATTTAATATTGATTACTCATCCTTATGTTAATATATAGCGCATTATTACATTCAAAACTGAGATTTATAATGAAAACTAAAAGAATCTCAAAGTGATATCTACTCTTCCATAAACTGATTAAGGAATAAAATGAAATCTATTGAAACATATACTTGAACGCAATACTTCATTGTAGTGCTCGAAAGTGCCATTTAAGGGTTAAAATGATGTGCGATAACCGATATATTATAAACACGATAACGAAAATCAATGATTTATAAACCAATTTAATCAACTAATAAATCTTATATTTCACTATAATCGGCAATCTTTTAGCGTTTTTAATATAAAATTGTGTTTTTAAAATTAGATAAATCGAAGCAGAAATAGACAATACTTTCAAAACGTTTGATTAGTGATATGTTAACAAAATGCTATGCAAACGCATTTCTTATTTTCTAAAGACAATCGCAGCGAAAATCGAGATTTTATGCTCACATCACATAAGAAAAAGGATTTCCTCATTCGAGTCTATTATTTGCCGAAAAAGTGTCTCTTTAAGAAATTATATAGTCTCATATATGCATAGAAGCGTATTATGAAACACAGTTTCGCGTAATAATGTGTTCATTAATCTCCGTTTCTCAAACACTAACGCATTTCGCGCACACACAATCTTCCACTAGAAAAATCATTGAACCGAATTCGCATCGCTGACTGTCAACGAGTTAGTAATTATGATATAAAGCATGAATGAAAAAAGTTTATGCGCACATTTTAGTGAATTAGAGTTTTAAGCTCTTTATATATTGATATACTTATACAACACATAAAATTAAGAGATTATATGTTTTTGTTAACAAAAGCAGTATTTTTAGTGACTTGTTATTGAAATTATGTTTTGAGTTAAAGTTTATTTTTCATATCAAATATTATTTGTCACTATAAGTGCTCATTTATTATGCAAAAATAAACACATTACGATATTTTTAAACCAAAATTGAAGTTTTGTATTCAAATTTGTATCAGATTGTGTATTGAGAAATAAAATATAGATATATCTATAATTATATCTATCATAATCTGGTAAATAATCTTAAGAAAAATTACTAGAAAAATGTTTTAGACTCCTTTTTCCGTATAAAAAAATGTTTAAAGAGTCACGTAATTAAATCATCGCACAAATTTCTCCAATGCTAATATTTTGTTTGGATTTCAGCAGCGCATGATTGCTATTAATCTAATAAGTAAACTGATCCGAAAGATTTTTATTAAACATTTCGCTAATCAAATATTCCCCCTCTCATCGCTTAAGTAAAACAAGAAATTTTCTGTTATGTACACACGCGGACACATAAATGTTGCGAATCGCGATCAATACAAAAAATTTTGTATTCGCATTATTATTATTAAGTTAAATGGAATCAGAGTTTTATCAAATTAGTGCTCAATTTTATCAGCATTAAGTGATTTATTTGATATTTTTTCGTACTGAATTTAACTTAGTTATATCCAGTGAAAATAATAATATCGATAAAATGATAAATTGGAAAAAGTAAAAGTAAAATATACAGAAGTATTTATGATGAGGGCTGGTATCGATATGTAGCATGAAATGCACACTCAATCAAAAATAAGTATTTTTTGGGAAATAAATTTTAAACATAATATATTTACTGGACTTTATATTAAAGAAAGTAAAATAACTCTTATTTCATTGATTTTTTAATATAAATTTCTAATTTTCCAACTATTTTTGAAAGCATTAAAAACTAAATAAACTTAATAAAAGGTAACTAAATTATTTAAAAGTTTTAACTTAAATTTACTTTTCGTTTATTTTTTAATTCCGATTAGTATGAATTAAACTCAAAACGAAATATATTTTTTCTTTAAAATATATCATGATCTTTATTAATATAAATATTTTATTAATTTATACTCAGATCATACGGTTTTTCGTTTGAAATTCTATATTTATAATGCATAAAAAATAAAAAATAGACTAAAAGTAAGATAAATAAAATGGCAAAATTGAGTTATGGTTTTTTTCTTTTATTATAAACAACAACCGAACAAAAGAAAAAAAAACGAAACAGAGTGCGAGATAAATAAAATATTTTTGTTGCTCTTTTTTCTCTACTGTTTTGTAGACATTGTTGATATCAATAGCATTGACGAACGCGTAAAGAATTACAATAATGACGCGGAAAGAGATGCGAATTTTGATGACATTATTGAAGTAGACTCGGATGGAGCGCGTGGTGACGAATCGAATAGTAATAAGCGACACGAGAGTAGCGATACTGCTAATAGTAATAGCGATGATCGTAACAAAAACTATAATGTCATTGAAGTCGTTCGTCCGCTTTACGTAATAACGGTGACTGAAGAGGATGATAAGGATTTGCCCAAACTATTACTGCAAGTGAGTGCACCGAACAATCATATCTCTAATACGAATAGAAGTGGCAGTAACGCTGCGAACACTGTTGGCGCGATCTTATACTCGCTTAATACAAATAATGGTGATATTGTTGCCTTAAGTAAGCTATTCTTTATTAACTCGACTACTGGTGAACTGTTTCTGATGCGACCACTGGATAGAGATTTGCCGAATGGTGAGAATGCTATATGTTTTTATATTATCTATTAATTGATATCATATGATATAATGAAACCTATAAAAACGAAGTGTAATGATTTTTTGAAGTTTATATCGATTTTATGTGCAAAGAATAGCCAACATTTAATCAAAAACTTTTTTGTGTTTTGTTTTTTCTCTTATATTTATTCCTATGTTTTCAAACTCATCGGACAAATGAATATTTTTTTATTGCTGAGAAATATCTTACAGTTTAACCGTTTGCGCGATGACATGATTCGTAATATTTTAATAAGTAATAATTCTATGAAATTTTGATCACAAAACATGTATCCGTAACATAAACAAAATATATAAGTTTTTTTGCGGTGAAAAAAGTAATTTTAGAGTTTGTGAGCAACACATTATATCAACAGCTCTTATTTATTTTTCGTTTCTTATTTTCACTTCAGCGAAATGAACCTTTTATTATGTATACTCACATATATCACAATTCATGGCATATTAAATATAATATTAGTAAATATTTTTGTCAAATATATTTTATATTACTAGTAAATCGTAAAAATTTTAAACCCGAACCCGACTTGAAAACGAAATGCTTCAACCCTACCCGACCCAACCTGATTATAAAAATATTATTATAATTATTCTAATTTTATTCCATTTTATAAACAAATATAATAGATAATAAAACTAACTCAAAAATAAAAATCAATATTAAAATAATTATGTATTATTTAAGTTATAAAAATATACTATTTTAAAAATTTGCTAAAATTTTTGTTTTATATTATAAATCATAGTTACTCAAGGTCAGAAGCTCTAGAGGGGATCAGATCATGGAAATCTCAATTTTTAGAGGGGGGTCAAAAACTCATCGGATTTGAACGGTAATTATTCCTGCCTTCGGACCAAATTTTTTTCAAAAAATATTTTTTCAAATTTTTTTCTACCAAAGCCTAAACCATGCCCCCTCGAAAAACTCAACGAATTTAAACGATAATTTTTTGAAATTATGTCCAAAATTTAAGGGTGTCACTTAAGACACAAAAATTTTTTTAACAATTTTCAATTTTTTCTCGTCCTTGAATTTTTCCAATTTTGGGTAGGGGGTTATCGAATTTTCCAAATTTTTAGGGGGGTCAACCCTGGGCTGGCACCCCTTTGTGTAACTATGGTATAAATCTATGTTTTATTAGTTTGTCGTTCTATCTTCCAAATATTTTCAAACCCTACCCAACCCGATCAGTTTTTAACCTAACAAGACCCAAAAATTTTTTAGTATACTCTACCCAAACCCGGGTTACCGTTTACTAGTCTATTTTATATTAAACTTAGTGTTAGTGTCAAATATTTTATGTTTAATGATAAATTTAAATATACTTTTAATAAAAATAGTCAATGTAAACTGATAAATCTCTTCACTTGTAAATTTGAAAAATAGTTGTTTAATTTGTGCTCAATTATTTATATAAATTTATAAAAACTTATCTATTACCGTTAATTATTTGGTTTAAATCCTTTTATAATTCAATTGGTTTTCCGCAAATAATGCTCTAAACATTAAAAGCTCAGCTCAAATCTCATATTTTAAATAAGAACATTTTCCTGTATTTTATCTTAATATTGGTAAAAGACTATATGTACTTTTTTATTGATAATACTTTTTTATGTCACCGGATATACTAAAAAACAGCAATAAATCAAAAGTCAAAATATAAAAAACACTTTTAAAAAAGAAATAGTATGTAAGTGGACATATGTGACATTATATAAGACAAATACGTGAAATAAATTCTATAATCCAATGGTACAGTAAATATGTCATGAAGAGGTTTAGCTCGCAATGAATAAAAAAATCACAATATATATGATACTGACGAGTGAATTCAAAAATTTTATATAAAGATGATTTTTATCTAATGTTCAAATTTGTATTAAGAACTTTCTATTAATGTTATAAATTAGTCTGATAAACGATTCACAGGATTCACATATGTTTTCAGGTCGGGTCAGATTCGGGCCCTATAATAAAAATATCAGGTTTTTTAAGTTTCACTGATTATTATGAATATACTTCTGTGAAGTTGGATTCTTCTGTTAAATTAATATTATTAAATGATTGAATCTCATTATAACAGGGTGTCCCAAGAGGGGGGGTCGGTGCCGTCTACACCCCCCCTAAAAATCTGAAAAGTTGGACACCCCCCTTAAAATTTTGAAAATTCAAGGACGAAAAAAATTGAAAATTTTGAAAAATTTTTTCATGAAGTGAAAAAATTGTCCATCAAAACCGATGAGTTTTTGTGACACCTCAAAATTTTGACCAAAATTTCAAAAAATTA
>JAQGAW010002598.1:0-14701 GCA_034698025.1 Phthiracarus crinitus | reverse complement strand
AAGTCTAACTTAATTAGTCTAATATTAACATTTGGATACTCTTTCTTAATGTCTTCAATGGCTTTATTCCCTTTGTCTATATCACGACATCCAATAATCACTTTCGCATTACGTCTTGCAATCTCTTTCGCAGTTACTTTTCCGATACCAGTATTAGCACCAGTAATAACCACTACTTTACCCGTTAGATCAGTATTACCGGTATATTTTCTTCTCAAGTTAATCAAATTGCAAAATATTTCCTTAAAAAATCTTTCAGTAAATATAAAATAGTCGAAAATTGGGCCCTTTTTGATTCCGACTCTAAAATTAAACGTTAATACATATAAAAATGTATAAATTTCTATTTACTAAATTAATAAATAATTAACATTTCACTTATAAATAGCTTATATATATAAATACCTAATGACAGATATTTATAAACCTTGAATTATAAATGAATACTGCTTTATATAGTAATAAGATTAATTTTTAAATAACTTTAATATAAATTATTCATTTAAATTAATATAAGTTACTAATAGATTACTAAAAAATGTTAAATAATACAAATTGTTTAAATGATAATTTAAAAGTGTAAAACTTACAGAAAGTATGAGATGACAGACACTACTATTACAGCGATAGTCAATCCAATGCACTGAATGCAAACCATAGCTATTGTTTTTATTTATTATGTTTATATCATATAATAAGTACACTTATTTTAAGTTAAAAATTAATGGAAACAATTATTATATTAAAAACAAGTATAAAACGTTGCTTATATAACTTAAAATATTTATCGATGTCACAATAATTGCATCATAATTTCTCTTTTAATAACGAGTTAATAACAAACCTTTTCAACATTAATCGTAAGTGATCTTTATTTACGAATAACAGCGTTTGCGCACTCAAGTTAAACCAATAGAAGACAGTTCATAGTTCGGCTTATGTGACATCTATTGCCTAAAACATTAACGATAAATCAAAACTTTTTAGACTTCAACTTATAATTACATCATAAAAATATTTATAGAAGAATAATGCAAGTCATTCATTGCAATATCTTTGATAAAATGTTAATCTAATTTTAGTTAACAAATACATTTATTGGTCAATTTTTACGATTAAATTTTTTATAATTAAATATAATATCTGAATAAAAATAAAATGCTAACATTTTGAAGCTCTATAAACAATTACCGTATTACTTAATATGCTTATTGTTAACGTGTGACTTTAATTCACCTAAACGTACAAAACTACGTTTACAATTATTATAATCACATTTAAATTGTTTATAACCGATATGTCTTAATAAATGGTCTTTAAAATTACATTTTGAATTAAAACATTTACTACAATCTTTAAATTGACATTTATATGGTTTGATGTTAAAGTGATTTAATTGATGGGTTTTTAAATTATTGTTTGTTGCGAACATTTTACAACATTTAATGCATTTGTATTTTTTGATACCAAAGTGTACATTTCGGTGTCGTTTATAATTTGAGATTAAATTGAATCTTCGTCCACATTGAGGCCAAACACATTTAAATAGTTTTTGCTTTGTATGTATTATTTGATGTCTTTTAAATTCACTAAAATACTTCGCTTTATAATCACAATTTGTATAAATACATATATATTTGTAATCATTTAAGTGATGATTGAGTTTATGTTGATTTAAAGCACATTTCGATTTAGTTTTGTATAAACAATAATCACATTTATAAATAAAATTATTTAAAACTACTTTCGTTATTTTATTGCCATTAGAAAAATTAGTTATATATTTTTTATACCATTTATCATTAATAATAGGAAAAGATCTGAAATTACACATCAAATGTTTATTATTAATTAACTCATATTTTCGTTGAACTAATAGCGCAGATATTCGAACTTTTTCTTTCAATTTAACAAAACTAGAAATTAAATTCACTTTATTGTTGATTAATATATCGTTTTTATATAATTTTCTAATATTATTTACTGACATTTTTCATCAAATTTTGGCGTTTAAATATAACAAACACTTACTCCGTAATACGAACTCAATATTTGCAATTTAATTAAAAATATAAAACTATATGTTATAACTGATTAAACCGTAAAAGATGATGTTATACGGTATAAATCTACATTTACCACAAAATAAATCTTAATAATTAATTTAATCAAATTAGTAATACAGTTTAAACATTTAAAGTTTGAAATTTTATGACGACTTAAATATTGTTTAAAAAGAAATGCACAAATAGTATAATACAAAACACCTGCGTTTAAAATTATTTAAATAGTACTGATTCTCGGAATATTATGATCTTAGCTTTCAAAATGAGGTTAAACTTAAAATCAAAATTACTATAGTAATGTTTATTACACTAAATATAGTGTTGTCTTTCTTAAGAAACAAACGAACATAATTAAAATGAAATATTTATACCGTATTTCAATAGAGAAGTTTAAAAGTTTCCAATTTTTATTGTTTATACCTTAAGTGTCTAATTTTGTGTGCCTTAAAACTTTTCTTGATTCTAAACATTTTCTCGCATCCTTCATAACCACATTTATACATATGCCCAAAATGCATACACTTTTTATGATCTTTCATCACCTTTTTTTGTTTAAATGTTTTCTCACAGCCACGATAATCACACGCAAAAAGCTTCGTCTCATTATGCAACTGTAAATGATGGTTTAAGTTGCTTTTTAGTTTAAAACTTTTCAAACAATCTTGAAAATCACATTTATATGGTTTTTGTTCGTCATGACTGGTGTTATGTGATTTTAGATTATTCAGTGTTGTAAATCTTTTATAACATTTAACGCATTCGTATTTTTTGATACCTAAGTGAATATTTTGGTGATTTTTTAATGACTGTTTGAAATTGAATTTATGTCCACATTGAGGCCAATCACAGATGAATGGTTTATCTTTAATATGTATTAATCGGTGATTTTTCAAGCGATCATTCGAACATGTTTTATATTTACACTCATTATAATTACATCGAAACTCATTTGAGTGAATAAACTTGTGTTGATTTAAATTGATTATATGATCAGTCGAGTACTTATTTATAACAACACTTTGGAATTTAAATCTATTATAAAAATAATATTTGTTTTTAATTTCTTGATTTTTATAATTAGTTGAAACTCTTGAGTTTGTGTCGCATAACAAATCGATTTTATTAATAATCTCGTGTTTCTGTTGAAGTAATTTTAATGTTTTTCTAACGATTTCTTGTAATTCTATTATTTTCGAAACATAAAACACTTTATCACACATTTAAAACTTATTTCGTATAAATCAAACAAAATAAGATTTTACAGAATTATTATCCATAAAATATTAACGTTTTTGAAAAACTAAAGTGTAATGTTGTTTAAATTAAATCACAGAAATGATCATTTGTAATACTATGTTCAAATCAAAATATATCAATGTGTACGCATTAATAATAATTTAAAAACACACGTTAGAGATAAAAATGTTCAACACTGGGCTCATTTTTCATAGTCTTTAAATAGATTATGGAAACGTAAAGTAAAAAAATCACAAAAGAAAACGTAGTAAAAAAGATTATGAATGGAAACAGAAATCAGAAATAGTTAAATACGTAGTTTGAAAAATGTTAAGGTATTTTATCCTTAAATGTGAAGAAGGCTTTCTGGAAAATAAATTCATAAAAGTGCACTTTATTTCAACTGCACTAACTTTCAAATATTCTCGGAAAATATTTATTTATAGTTAAATCGGATAATAAGCTTTGGATACTTTCTTGGTTTACTTTCCTAAGTATGTATTGTGAATAAATAGCATCACACTAATAAACATCAGACGACAGACTAGTGATAACAGTTTTTATCTATAAAATGGTATTGAATATTAAAACATATTTTAAATTTATTTATTTGATTAATTGCTTTCAAACTTTATATTTACAAAAGTGATCACAAACTTAATCAGTTAAATATTTAATGAGTATTTATTAAGTGATTTAAGAACACCTTTATTAAATCAAAATTCCATTACAAGTTAAATAAAACATTGTACCGGAAAAAAATTACTATTAATTTGAGAAATAAGATAAAAATGAATACAACTGTAAAATTCCTTACATCCGAGAAAAAAACATTTTATATCAGAACTTTATTTGATTACAATCCAATAAAAGATTGGGGATTACCCAGTCGTGGATTGTCGTTCAAATTTGGAGACATATTACATGTTATTAACGCTTCTGATGACGAATGGTGGCAAACAAGAAAATTGCTAATGAATGGTAAAGAAGAATTAGTTATTGGAATTATACCATCGAAAAGTCGTGTGGAAAGGAAAGAACGTTCACGTCTTAAAAGAGTGCATTTTCAAGCAAATGATCATTTTTGTGATCGAAAAACATCGACAATAGAAAGAAAGAGAAACAGTGTTGTATTTACTAGAAAATTTTCATTCGTAAAAACGCGACACAACATAGAAATCAAATCTTTAAAAAGTGGTGTTACAAATGGGTCATCGATGACATCACTCCAGGCTTCAGTGGACAATGAAATGCTTTCTATAAAAGAGCGCGAAATCATACATTCATACGAAGTGGTGTGTGAGCAACATATTGATTACATGAGACCTGTTATTATTTTAGGCCACATTAAAGATCGTATCAAAGATGATCTCATATGTGAATATCCAAACAGATTTGGCAGTTGTGTGCCGCACACCACGAGACAGAGAAGAGAGTTTGAAATCGATGGCAAAAATTATCACTTCGTTACATCCAGAGAACAAATGGAAAATGACATCAGAGATAAACTATTTATCGATTCAGGTGAATATAATAATAATTTATATGGCACTTCGATTGCTTCGGTTAGAGAAGTGGTAGAAAGCGGTAAACATTGCGTATTAGATGTTAGCGGAAGTGCTATTAAACCGTTACAAACAGCAGGTCTGCACCCAATTGTAATTTTTATTAAACCAATATCTGCGGAATCTATTATTGAAATGAATAAAAGAATCACTGGAGAACAAGCGAGAAAACAATACGAGAGATCTATGAAATTGGAGCGAGAGTTTGCTGAATATTTTGCCGCAAAAGTAAAGGAATGCACTCCTGAGGAGATATACGCGAGAGTAAAGCGTATTATTCACGATCAGTCTGGACCTACTATTTGGGTTTCGTCTATACATAAATCTTAAAAAATATTAAGTCAATTTAATATTTTATGCTAATAATTAAAAAGTCATATGTGTAACTTTAATGCACTTATAATATTAAGTATATAAACCTTTTTAAATAATACTTGTATACTACATTTTATTTTTTTAAAATTATAATAATTTAGTACTTATAAAAGAACTATTATTAGTTAATTAAGTAAAAATTTAAATAATTGTTATGTAAAGTGATTCACAAAAGTCAAAGTTAAAAGAAATGTCTTAACTCTTAACCTTAACTCGTGTCCATATTTAACTTTAACCTTAACCGGTTAATAATATTCTTAACTTTAACTTTGACAGGTTAAACATATTTTGACTTGATATTCTAAAATTATTTAAAATATCAAATACGAGTAAAATAATACAAATTAAAAAATTAAATTCTAATTAAATTTTTATTATAGAAATTTATAACTTGAAAAATAATTATATTTAAATTTTTAATTAACTTTAAAACTAAAATAATTTTTCTAATTACCCGATTTCTTAATAATATTCATGAAAACTCATATAAAAAATTAATTAGAATTAGCCTGTTAACTCGGGTGGGTTATGCTTAAAATTAACCGAGTTAAGAAACCTTTTTCGTTCTTAACCTTAACTTGTCCCAATTTCTTAACTTTTAATCTTGACTTTAACGGGTTTATCTGTTAAGTCAAAAGTATGTACATCAATGTTATTTTTTATCATTCATTAACTATTACTTATATTATTTTTCAAAGTTATGACGTAATTTGATTGTTTCACATTAATTTACTATCAAATTGACATATTGTAATAAAGTTTGAAGAGTTAATAGTTTTTTTTACAAATTTTTCCTTAATATCTTCGAAAACTGATCACTTTTTCTCTGTAATATCTTTATTGTGGTTAAAGTAAAGTTTAAACAAGTTTTATTTAGTGTGCATACGTTTCGCGTGTGACTTTAATTCGGATGAACTTACAAATCTCGATTCACAGTCATTATATTCACATTTATATCGTTTATAACCGATATGTCGAATTTTGTGTAAATTAAGCTCGTATTTTGATTTAAACTTATTCTCACATCCATAATAATCGCAAATAAATATTTTCGGTCCGTTATGTATTAATAAATGGCATTTTAAGTTCCCTTTTCGAGAAAAATATTTATTACAATTTTTTACCTTACATTTATATGGTTTGATGTTTAAGTGAATTAATTGATGGGTTTTTAAATTTGTATTTGCTGTGAACATTTTACAACATTGATTGCATTTGTATTTTTTGGAACCAATATGAACATTTTGGTGTCGTTTATAATTTTTTAATGAACTGAATCGTTGTCCACACTGAGGCCAATCACATTTAAATGGTTTTTCTTTTGTATGTATTAATTGATGTTGTTTTAAGTTATTCGAATTATTTGTTTTATAATCGCAATTTTTATAATTACAATTAAATCTATAACCATTCGAGTGCTTAAGTTTGTGAAATAATAAACAATGTTTCACTTTAGTTGTGTATAAACAAAATTTACATTTATAAATGTTTGCATTTAAACCAACTTTTATCACTTTATTGGCATTAGAAAAATATAATTTATTCCATTTGTTATCAATAATTATAGGAAAGATAAAATCACACAACAAATGTCTATTATTAATAAAAGCAAATTTTTGTTGAATTATTTGCGTTGATTTCAGTACTATTTCTTGTAATTTAGTAATAGTAGAAATTAAGTTCACATTATAATTGATTAATAATTCATTTTTATATAGTAAATCATTTGTTTCCTTTAATAGCATTATTATTCACTCTTTAATACAAACATCAAAATTGCAATTACTTAATGCAAAATAAAATAATTTATGACACAATATCTAAATATAAGATAAAAATCAAATGCTGCCGTTATAAAACTGAATATGCTTGCAATTGCCACGAAGATAATCGAGAAACAGATAAACTAGAGACACACTTTTTAAAGTAAAATTATTTATGCCTGTAAAGACATAAATAGTGTTGACTACACGTTCAATACAAATACGTTTACGAGTTAAAAACTCATTGTCAACTTTCAAACCCATTTCTATTAGTTAGTTTGAGTTGAGGTCACAAACCTTGACATGAAATATTTTAATACAATAGAGCACACATAACTAAATACTGTATATCTGAAACAGGTGTGATAAGCTCTATAAAGAGTGACCCAATTAGTTTGATAACGTGACACCTATTTTCGTATACTTTTAGATAGAAAAAAGCAACGTCAATTTTTAAACTTGCTTTATTTGTTTTATATTTAAATAGATTTGCTTTTACTACTCTGTTTCCATTAATGAGTATTTATTGCATATGTTACTTTGGTGACCTCTACAGACAATATTTTTAGTGAAAATAATTTGGAAACTTAGTTGACAATGAGTTTTTTATCTGACTTTACGACAGATATATTGATTTGACATTGTAAGTCCGTCCGTCCGTCCGTCCGTCCGTCCGTCCGTCCGTCTGTCCGTCTGTCGATCACGGTATATAAATCCCTTAATTTGTTTGTTTGTCTGTGTCTGTTTGTAAATTTATAGGCTTTCCCTTGGGGCCCCACCCCTCGACAAATATTTAAATGGATTCAGCTCAAAGAGAAGGGATCAAATGTTGATTTGGAGGATGTAAGGCCACCTTATGGTGGTAAAGGTGGAAAAAAGTTAAAATTTATTGTTGAATCGATTTATTGTAAGGTTGAATTGATTAGAGGTGTCACTTGGTACTCCATACGGGGTCAAGGTAGAAAAATCTCTTTGTCAGGAACATCGGTGGAATTGGTTAACGTTGAGTGGGGTTTATGGAAAGTGGTGGTGGGTCGCGTGGTAAGTGGTGGTGGGACGGGTATGAAGGGGTGGTGGGACGGGTATGAAGGGGTCGTGGGACGGGTATGAAGGGGTGGTGGGACGGGTATAAAGGGGTGGTGGGACGGGTATGAAGGGGTGGTGGGACGGGTATGAAGGGGTGGTGGGACGGGTATGAAGGGGTGGTGGGCAGGTAGGAAGTAGTTGTTGAACATGTGGGGAGTGGGACACCACATTGAAATTGTTAAGGTGTGGTTATATGTATTCTTTTAAACTTTAATTTTTATATTCGTTATATAAACAATAAATGAAATTTTATGTAAAGACAACTTCAAAAACATAATCACATCAAACATATTTTATGCACTGAGGAAGAAATACATTTATGGTTTAACAAATATTTTCACATATAAAAATTTTTGTAGTCTTAAATAATATGTAATAAAAATTATTAATTAAAAGACATAGACATAAATGTAAGATTTTATATTAAAATATATGCCTGAAAAATTGGAGTCGAACTACAAAAGTTAATTTATTAATTATCTCTTTTCAGTGACTTATAATTGAATGTTAAATCATTTATTTCTACAAAAAAAAATAATATTGTCTTGTAGTTTCGACAAAAAAATAAAATTTTTAATTTTTATTGAATTAATTAACAAGAATTATGAAATTTTACTTGAAATTTTATATTAAATTAAATTTTTTTATTATGTTAAGAATTTATTTTAATATTATTTTTTATTTTTGAAAAAGTTTTATTTTATTATTAATTTTTTAAAATGAATCAAAATAAAGTTAATTCATAAAAAATTTTGATATTCGGGTCATATCAGATTAAGTAGGCATGTTGGGATAGATTTTGAATTTTATGACAAGTCTAGTATTAGTTTATAATAAATATGAACTGTAACGTTGAAAATACTTGAGTAAACAAACGTATCGAATATGTTTACAAAAAAAGTATGACTATTTAATATTATATCCGTTATAAAACTGAAATCATTGTATCTATTAAACAATTTTTAGCGTAAATGCTTAATGGTTTTAACTTTTGAAAAAATGTCTAAATTTAATAAGTGGACAGTTTTGCAAAATCTTGATTCAGATTTTGTGTCAAACATAAAATCCGTATTCATTTTTGGTAAAAATGGTAAACAAGTGATTGTAATAACAAATGATGATAATGTTTACGCATTTGGAGATAATAGTAGTTATGGTATTCTTGGTTTGGGTCATACAAACGCTGTACAACAACCAACAAAAATAATAGAGTTATGTGGAAAACAAGTGATTCAAATTGAATTTGGAGCGAAATATGATTTTGTGTTATCGTTAACACAAAATAGTTCAGTTTATTCATGGGGTTATAATGCAAATGGAGAGCTTGGTAATGGTAACAATACGTCTAAACTAAAGCCTACTATTATTACTACCCTTAATGACAAAAAAGTAATTGATATCAAAACAGGCAATTATCATTCATTAGCGTTAACACAATTTGGTGATGTGTTTATATGGGGTCATCCAACCACACACACTCCAACTAAATTGACGATAGATTCACAACTACTAAATATAATGTCAATCTCCAGTGGTTTATCTCATGCATTAGCGCTAACAAATGATGGTGAGGTGTATTACTGGGGTTATAATGGTTATGGACAATGCGGTAATGGAACGTATAATCATTCATTAGCCGTTAAATGGTTACAATCACAATATACTAATGAACTGATCATTATTAAACTCGTTTGCGGTCCGAATCATAGTATGCTATTATCTACAAAAGGAAATGTATATATTTATGGGCTTAATTCTAACGGACAATGTGGTGATGAAACTAAAGTTAACGCAAACATTCCAACAAAACTTAATATTAACGCTAAGTTTATAGATATTGGTTCAACAAAATACTACAATATATCTGTTGGTTTGACTGACACAGGATTTTGTTATATATGGGGACAATGCGGTGATCAGGAGTTCACGAAACCAATCCAAATACCATGCATTAACATTAACGAAGTAATAGAATATTATTCAATAAGAAAAGTATCATTAAAGCCGATAACTTTAAATGACGGTTGTTATACGAACTCATCAATAATGGGTAGAATTAGTAATAAGTTTAATAAACGCGAATGCAGTGACATATCGTTTAAAGTTGAAGACAAGTATATTTATGTGCAGAAATCGTACATAACTTTTGTATGCAAACATTTTGAAACTATGTTTTCGGATAATAAATGGATGGAAAGTAATAAATCGGAAATTGAAATCAAAGACTATTCATATAATGTTTACTACCATTTCTTGAAATATCTTTACACGGATTCGATTGACATTAAAGCAAACGAAGATGTGATGCAATTATTGGATTTAGCGAATTGTTATTTCGAAGAAACGCTTAAACAGTTATGCGCTAAAATTCTTCAAAAATCTATAAAAACTGATAATATGATGGCTATATACTGCTCGGCTGTTAAATATGATTTGAAAGAAGTAAAAGATTATTGCATTGAATTTATTCAAAAATATTCGGCCAATAAAGATAAAATGGAAGATTTATTGGGAAATGCGGTCAAATTGATAGCTAAATAATCGAACGATAGTTAATCCTATTTACTGCTATTTGAACATGTAAAAAATATTTGAACGTTAAAAATTGAAATTAACGTTAGATTGCTTTCTTTTATTACAATTTTTATAACCTTTGATAACAATTTTTATATTATTAATAAAGCAGAAATGTGTCTTATTATTAAAGAAATCGATATTAAAGTAAAGGTTTTTAAAGCTGTTTCTAAATTTGATTCTGAATAATTAAGATAATATTGCATTTAATTTTTTAAAAATAATTTCTAAGATGAAACAAACATCGAAACAATTTTGGGATATTAAGTCAAATTAACACTTAAATAATAGAGTAATATATTTGCATTATTTTTTAGTTTTTTCAAAAGATTTCTTGTGATTCTTTATTACTAGAACCTCAAAATATCGCATTTATAATATATCAAAATAGAGAAATAAATAGCTTTCAAAATAGCATTAAAAATAGCATTTACTTTTATAAAATATTTCATTTTGTTGCTAATTATTTAATAATAAATAGTCTACAAAGTAATTCCGGGACTTTACCATAAGAAAATTTTTATTAGCGCTTATTTAATAAAAAAAAACAATTAATTTTTTTAAATGAATGATATTTTAAACTTGATCTGATATAGTTAAAGAGTTTTAACCACATTTATAATTACTATATATATATTTGGTAAAAACTTTTTGCATTAGAGCACGAAAAGCTTTTTTGCTTATTTCAGTAAGTTTTTGTAGAAGAAAAAGTCATTCAAAGTCTACTAACAATAAACATAATATTTATTATTACTAATTCTTGAAACCACTTTTTTAAAACTATAATGCGTTTTATATTTTTAAACTTTATTTTAATTCTGAAGACAAATAGACGGGTTTTCTACTAGTATTTAAAATTTTTTGCTAAATATAGCGAAAATAGGAATATTTTGAACAATTGTACATATCCGGGATTATATCAATAAATTGCCATAAACGGGAAAAAACGGTAAAATAATACTCCTTTTAAATGATTAGCTTTTATTAGTATAAGTTTATATATCAATCTCCAGGTAATGCAATCAAGGAATACCGGTATAAAGAGAATTTTTGTGGAAATCCCTATCCCTACTGATAAATTTAGTGATACATAGTTTATGTTACATTGTTTTGTGTTAATATAAAAAATGAAAAGCATGTGATTTATAAGTTATGGAATATCGTATATTAAAACAGTAAATCGTTCTAATTTTAACTTTAGTTCAAATTAAAAAATCGATTAAATTATTCATTAGCGTTTAATTATATGTGATTTGTAAAAATATTATGTGCGAAATAAACAAATGGGAAATTTTACGAAATTTAGATCACTATTATGTGTCAAAAATTAAATTATTTTATGTATTTGGTTCGGAAGGAAATAATGTGATTTTCATTACAAATGATGACAATGTGTTCGCATTTGGATCTAAAAATAATTATGGTATCCTTGGATTGGGTCACACAAACGAAACTAACGCACCCACTATAATACAAAAATTATGTCAAAAACAAATCTACAAAATAGAATTTGGTTCGGATTATAATCATGTGTTAGCTCTTAGTAAAAATGGTACAATATATTCTTGGGGTGAAAACAATCATTTACAACTTGGTTATGGGAAAAGTGGTTATGGTAATTACTATTATGAACCATGCATTATTAGTTTTTTTGAAAATGAAAAAGTAATGGACATAAAAGCTGGTAACAATTTTTCATTAGCATTGACACGATCTGGTAATTTATATGCGTGGGGTAATAGAGTTGAAGGTGGTATTAAACCCATTGAATTTAAAACCGCTGATCAATATATAACTTCAATCGCTTGCGGTTATTCTCATGCAGCAGTGCTTTCTAATAGTGGGGATATTTATTATTGGTATCAAACTTTTTCGGGAGAAAATGCGTATTGTTTATCTAAATTAAACTTTTCCTCGAGTGTGTCAAAAATAGTTTGCGGACAAACACATAATCTAATATTAACGGATGATGGAAGTGTATATTGTTTTAGTTCAAATGAAAATGAAGTTCCAATAAAAATTATTATCGACACTAAAATAAAAGATATCGATTCAGTTAAAAACTACAAATTATCTGTTGCTTTGAGCGAAAATGGATTTTGTTATGTTTGGGGAAATAGTTGTAAAGGAACGTTTGACACACCAATACTAACAGTTTTCAAAGATATAAATGATGCTCTCAAATACTATTCCGGCACAAAAGCTATGTTCAAACCATATTTGTTAAACGAAAATACGTTCAAAAATCAAACAAATTTGATTATAGATAGAACAGCGATTAATTTTGATCAAAATATATTCAGCGATATTTCGTTCAAAATTGATAACAAATGCATTTACGCGAACAAAGCGTATTTAATTATGGTTTGCAATCACTTCAAAACTATGTTTTCGGATAACGTTTGGATCGAAAGCAATATAAATGAGATCGAAATTACTAATTATTCGTATTCGGTTTACTATGCATTCATTAAATATCTCTATACTGGTATAATTGATATTAAACCCGAAGAAATGGTTAGTAGAAGGGGGGCCCCTATAGGTGCAACCTAGCAACCGTTGCTAGGGGCGTGGCGTTGCTAGGTGACGTCATCACCATAGCAACCGCTCCTTAGCAACGGATGCCTAGCAACCCCGTTGCTATGGACATCGCACTACAGTGCGATATGTTTTTATGCCTAGCAACCCCGTTGCTATGGACCTTGCACTACAGTGCTATGGGTTTTATCGTACTGTTGTACGATATGTTATCACGTGACCGCCGCCATCTTGGTTACTAGGGAACCAAATCACGTGATATGGGCGCTTACAGCGCCATCTATAATTAACCCAACTATCATACTCTTGTACGATATGTTATCACGTGACCGCCATCTTGGTTACTAGGGAACCAAATCACGTGATATGAGCGCTTACATCGCCATCTATAATTAACCCAACTATCGTACTCTTGTACGATTTGTTATCACGTGATCGTGATATCGGCGCTTACCGCGCCATCTTTGAATATTAATTAACCCATTAATTAATCCAATTAATTGACACAATTATTGGTAAATAATTAATTTTATTTCATATTGTAATACAAGTTATATATTGTTATATATATTGATTATATAATATTATAATAGTTATACAATTATAATGAGTATAACATAAAGCATATATGTCTCATAATTAAAGGCGGCAGATTCCGGGCAACCCCGGGAACCTTTATGTAATAGTTACTCCGACTTCTGCCTTGCAGTCGGGAAAAGAGAAGCGGCAGTACCCGGGCAACCCCAGGAACTTCTCATATCCGTAAATACATCCGACATCTGCCTTGCAGCCGGGAATAAAAGAGAAGTGGCAGATCCCGGTTAACCCCGGGAACTTCTCAAAACAGTAATCACCCGACTTCTGCCTTGCAGTCGGTATGAGACATTAGGGACTGTAAATATTTTTAGTACCCGTAAGGAAGGGTATAATTAGGACCCGCAATATACCGTTTGGTGGAAACGGCTTGATAGCATTTATCAAAGTATCGGGTGGATACTTGATGATGTCGAGATGCAGTAATCTGCATCTGAGGGACATCGAGGCAAATTCTTTTACCCTCAATATATCCCTGGGCCATGTCTACAATTTTTGAAAAATTTATTATATCCAAGGCCTTTTCATTAAGGCAAATTCCCTTAACCTTTAAAGTGGCTGTGGTTTCACCATTCGGTTTTGTTACTTCGTACCCGTAATTTTTAGGGCCGAGGGAGGCAAATTTAGTGCAACGGGCACCCTCCCCGTAATCCTTAATAATTTCATCGGTGAGCTCCCCGAGGAATTCACCGCACTCAACAACATCCGGGACTCCCTCCCTTTGAACATATATTATGGAGTCGGTATCATGATATAATACCGACCCGGGAAAATTGGATTCAATTTTGTCCATTTGAACGTAAAGTTCAAGACGCGCGTATGCAGTAACAAACGCTGCAATGGAAGCCAAGTAATTTCTTGGTTTCGCATCCTTATCTTTTAAATGTTTCCAAACTATTAAAAG
>JAQGAW010002597.1:0-14702 GCA_034698025.1 Phthiracarus crinitus | reverse complement strand
CCGACAAAGCCCGATACTTTTTGTCGGGGGCCCGCGGGGGCCCGAGAAATCGGGGGCCCGTTTCGCACTCTAGTTCAAATCCGATTCCTTAAGAATTGTTAGTGGCGGCTGGTATTAACTACAACCTCTATTATATACGCGTGTCACTAGTATTATATAATAGAATATTATTTTGTTTGCCGTCAATTATTGCCCGAAATAATGATTTTTTTCCTAAAATTTATATTTTAAAGCGATTTTTGATTATATTTACTCGGTTAATAACTATTTATAGCCTGTTATATCCATTTTTAGTCTATTTTTATCCGTTTGTAGCTTATTATTACTCAATTTTTGACCTAATATTAGAACTTTTTCATAAATCTATTAATAATACATGTATATAGAAACGTAAAAATCCTTAACAAAAGAAATACAGAGAAACAGACATATCAAATCCAAGAGCACCTTTAAATAAAGTGAGATAAATATTCATAATTTTTAACCCTAACTACGAATGTATTTATAACCTGTTAAGAATCTTTATACTTTAACACAATCTTCTTTAACTCGTGAGTTGACTGGTTAACCTATTTTTACTTTTAACTTTTTTTGTACGTTCACATTTTCCCGTATCATAAAAAATACGTTCTGGTTTCTATAGTCAAGCTAGTTTGTTTATAGACAAATAAAAAATCAGACATTTCAAACCCAAAAGTGTTAATTTTAAGCCAGAAATTTTCCACCCGATATTAAGGCATTTTTGCCAAACTTTTTTAGGATAATTTTTCATTTTAAACCAAATTTTAATCAATTTTAGAAAAATATTTTTTTTGTACTTAAATAATTAGTTCAACATTAAATTTTTAAAAAAAAGCCATTTATTGATTAAAGATTAAAATCCCTAAATATATATAAATCCACGTCTAAGGACAGTCAGACATCCTAAATCTAATAGCTCTTAATACAAGGTTGTCTTAAATTTATCTTTTTATTAAATATTCTTAAAAACTCCGAAATAAGTTCGATATTGTTATTAAGTTTGATTTACTTAATTATTAATTATAGTTTTATTATACGATAAACTTAAAGTACGTTTCACTACAATTAAATTTGTGCACAAAATCAATAATTTATAGAGAAAATAATTCGTTATTATTAAGATTAAAGATGTTCACGGGTCGGTTAACCCGACGGTTTAACCCGACGGGTTTCTTATCGGTTCGGTTCGGGTTACTATTTATGATTACTCGGTTCGGTTCGGGTTGAATAATTTTCTTATCGGTTAACCCGAAGTAAACCGAAAAACCGATAATCAATTTTTGGTATGAAATTTTTAAAAATTTTATATATGACTTGACTCTATTAAACTTCAAATAAGAATTTTATAAGCATCTTATGCATTCAAAATTTAAATTATTAACATATTAGTAGTATTAAAAATGAATAGTAAAGTCAGGTATTATTTTTGATTTATGTTTTTCAATTATTAAACGTTTTTAAGAATATTGTGTAAATTGTCGGGTTTTTCGGGTTATCGGGTTTCTTATCGGTTCGGTTCGGTTAGCTCATCAAATATATCGGTTCGGTTCGGGTTAAATTTAAGATATGTCGGTTCGGGTCGGTTCGATGAGCTACTACCCAAAAAACATCTTTAATTAAGATTGAAAAAAATAATAGTAATAAGAATAAAATTGAATGATAAACGCTATTAAGATTTTAATTGGATTAAGTATTATATAATTTGTAATTAATTAAACAAAATGAATCACAAATTATTTTAAAATACTTGTTATTTATCACAAATCTAACGATTTTCAAAACAAATCATTTTCCTATAATTAAGTGAACGCACATTAACACAACTCAAACGGATATATTTTAGTTCGTCGGATCGATTCAAAGCTGCACTAATAATAGATAATCCTTTAACTCATTAGGAATAAACAAGGCATTAATATAAGGCATTAATACGCAACCATACCGTTCGCGTCTAATCGCTAGTCTACACAATTGCTTCAAACTTTTAATACCAGCATGTAATTTGATCAGTTTGTCCATCTGTTCGATGACAAACGGCGTGTCACTGTCGGGATCGTCAAAGTTAGCTTTAAGCGATGGATAATTGTCGACTAATTTGCCACAACCGGCCAGCAAACACATCGTAGTGCACGCATATATCCTCTGTCCACGATCTCCACGCGGTTTAAGCAGATCTGGGTCTAAGTTATGCGCCATTTTATTATACTTTGAGCCGTAGTTAAGCAACAGTCGCGTTGCAGAGTAATGTCCGTGAATAACAGCGGCGTCCAATGGGATGCGTCCGTCAGCGTCTTTTATGTTAATATCCGCACCATTTTCTATCAATAGCTCAATACATTTTAAGTGGGAATCGTTGATGATATCGTTGGCCATCACGTCATGCAAAGGTGTCCAACCGATCGCTGTCTTAATATTGGGTTTTGCGTGATGTGTGAGCAGTGTCTTCACTATATTATACCAGCCATTGCTAACTGCCAAATGAATAGGTCTGAGATGATACGGACCACCAATAGCTGCGATTTCCATTCGGTCGCCAGCGTTCACGTCACTGCCATTCAATGCTAACACTTTAACGCACTCTTCGTGCCCTAATTCTGCAGCCAAGTGTAGCGGTGTATAGCCATCATCGTTGAACATATTACGCGTCAATCGCTTTTCGAGGATTAGTTTCTCGAGAAGTATCACGTCGTTAGCGATTATTGATTCGAAGATTGCGGACGTGTGTTGATCTGTGGTGGCGAACGACACTCCGTTTGAACAGTTACCCATTTATTCAATTAAATTTTTCGTAATAAAAAACGAGTTGCATTAAAACGCAAAACATTTGGTATTTAACATTGTGTCAAGTTTTTCGTATATTTCATAATATTTATATCTTCGTTCGCTAAATGGCAAACATTGTGTCACATCAATCAATTTTTACGGGACTCTGTATGCGTATATCCATTATGCAAATACGTTTACATCAATCGCTCCAAAGTATATATATTTTGTTGTTAGCAATGGATTTCTGATGGTAACCAACGAATTAACTAACAATACACGCGTACTGCTAGTAATGTGCTTAATATTACGTTATTTTAGTTTAATGCCTGCGAAAGTGGTACACAACTACATATATTTAATCATAGATTGGTTATTTCTAGCAAAAATTTAATGCACACCTATATTCTTATAATTGAGTTGTTTAATGCTTTTTGTCCATTGATTTCGAAATTTGATAAACAAATTTAACTAATAGTTTATTAAAGAAAATATTAGTAAAAAGTAAAGTTCATAAAACATAATTTTCTTAATAGAAGAGAAACCCGCAGCAAATATTTAATCCTCGCTATCAGCCCGTTATTCTTATCGTACTTTTAAACGCATCTGAAGCGTTACCATATAAAATACTTTTTTATAAACGTTTTTATGCTTTATTTTTGAGACACATTAAAACAACAAATAAATGTGTTAATTATTTTACGGTATGGTCACATACTATGGGGTAACTGTTGTTTTCCGTTAGTTTTGCGATAGAACTAGATTGACTCGATATAAACATTATACAAAATCATAGTTATTTAGAAAATCGTAAAAATATAAATCAAGTCCTAAGTTAAAATCGAAGGGTTAATCATTCACAAAACGATTAAAAGATAAATTTTAAAATCAATTGAATAACTATTTTGACAAAAAATTTAAATTATTGCCCAAACGATTTCTGTGTTTGTTTCTTTTATAAGTATAACACAATTTGAATGAATCCATTGTATGACTGTCCGAAAACTTTTTAATGATAATAATTTTTACTTACAGGACAGTTGAGTCTCAAATAATAACTTTTTTTGAAGTTAATTAAGAGACTTTCGAAAAGTTCTCTAACTTTTCATCATCAGTTCGGTTTTGAAACTGTTCTGCTTAACGTTATGTGCATGTTGTGCAAAGTTTTATTTATTTATTTATTTAAAGTTACGGTCACTTTTAAGAAGCTTTTTTCTCACAAACGCTTTAACGTGAAAGTTTTATATTACAACTTTTTTGGGTATGCGTTGTCTAATACCTCACTAACAACATCTTCGGCACACAGAACTTTTTATTATTAACTACTAGTGCAGCACCCCATTTGCATTATTAGCCGTCATTTATTCATTAACCCGTTAAAAAAGCCCGCCATCTGCCCGTGCGGACAAAAGTTAAAAAGTATTTTTTATATTATATACTAGGGCAGTACCCCATTTGAATTTATTAATCCCGTCATAACTATTATATAGCCCGTCATAAATTAAATTATTGTTAGACGTTTTTTATTGTAATACGTACTAACTATGCGCAGACGGAGAGAGGGAGCTAGAAACTAAAAAGTATTTTTTATATTATATATTAGATCATAGGTTACATCCGTTCGTATTAACTTAATTTATCACATAAAGAATAATATATTGTATAAACTATATTTTACTATTCATTACAATAAGATATAATTAATGATTGGGAGAAAGCTCAAGCTCAGGTAAGCTAAAGCTTCGAGCCAACTTGAGCTCATTATATGCTCAAATGACAAATATGTTTGAAATTAAAGCTCATAAGCTCAGCTCCATTGTCCTCACGATTTGTAAGCTCAAGCTCATCTCTTTAACTGTAGAGCGTCTTATTTATAACCGAAAAATAACGTAAAATGTCGCCAATTTCATCAAAGTATTGCACATTTTATTATTTGATAAATACTAATTCAATAAATCTAACCTAAAACACATATTTATGTTGAATTTTTTAATAAGTTATTTAAAAATTCTGTTTACAAGCTCAGTAAAATTGAGTTTCTCCAATCATTAGAATAATGTATACTATAAAGCTATGTAAGTACGTATTAGACGAGTAAATCGTAAGAATTCTTAAACCCGAACCCGACTCCAACCAGACAAGCTTCAACCCGACCCGATTATAAAAACATTTTTATAATGCTACTAATTTTGCAAAATTTTCTAAAAAAATTTAACAGATAGTAAAATTTACTTAAAAATATATATTGATATTAAATAATTAAATATTAAATTATATAAAAATGGCATATTTTAATTTTTATAAAACTTTTTAGAAGTTTTAGGGTATGTTTTATTAGTTTGTCGGGTTTTCTACAAAAAAATTTTAAAACCCGACCCAAACAGTTTTGAACCCGAACCCGCATTTCGGGTACCCGTTTACTAGTCTAGTTCTTATCTTGTTATATCTTAAAATTCTTTATATTCCATACTTTGAGAGTTTTTGACTAAATTTTTAGAAAATTAAACATATAGAGATAGACTGATTATTAAATAATCGAATTGAATTTTATTTTATAATCACACAAAACATACTTAATTTTCACCAAAAATAGACTCAATTAAAAAATGGTATTTTATAATCAGCTTTGCCTAATGAATGCAAAAGCCAGCAAAAAATAAAAGCGACGATCACAGCCAAAACGTGCGCTACTCTAACATAAATCGCTACACCACTGATCGCAATACCGGCTAATAATAATATTAATTCGGTGATACCGAAAACCAATGTTGCCATAAAGTGCTCCTTCCACGCACCATAGAACCCGAGCAGAGATACTAATAGGCAAATAATGGCCCAAATAATCCATCCTATGATAAAGCAGATAATGATAAATAAAAATTGCTTATTTATATGTTTATATAAATATTTTTTGAACGCTTTAGTTTAAAATTTATTTACCAATATCTGTGCCATTACTTAAACTTCTTATAACGTCTATGATAATAAGAATTATAGCCAAAAGCGTTAGAATGGCTAAACATAATCGTATGATAACGTAAAACAGACCAAATTTATTATTATTTGCCATTTCAATTATTTTTTAATAATATTTAAAAAAGTTTTATTGTGTGTTACTAAAACAATGATAAAGTTTTCAAATTTACATTGAATTAATAATAAAGTAATATTTTGATGTAAAACAATAAAATTTTCGATTTTAACTAAATAATTGCTATATATTAGCGTTGATATTTATTATGCCCTTTCATATCAATTATTATCAATATTTTGTTGTATTTAATCAAAGCTGAATCTAAGCAACCACTTATAAATTTTTGTTGATCCTGAAAGTGTGTTATTAACAGCTTTTTGTAACTTTTCGGAAAATTAGTGTAAATAAATCGGTTCGGTTTAATGAAAAAGATTATCTCAAAAAAATAGTTATATTAACAAAATTTTGTTAAACTTTTCATATATTTTATAAAGTAATAATTTAGCTATTTAATGAAAAATCCTGTTTAATAAAAATTGAAACTTTTAATTTAAGACGAAATATTATATTAAAATTTAATATAATTTTTGTCAAATTGAAGCCGAAAAATTTAACAACTTTTAATAAACACTTTATGAAGAATAGGATTTAATATTTCGATTAATTTTGCGAAAAACTAGGCCAAGCATTCATATAAGTTTATATTTATTTTGTTTATTACTAGAGTCTTTTTTAGTAAATCCGACTTTTTTATGGTTAAGTAAACTTTCGGAATTTATAATATAAGAATTACTTAACTAATTACAAACAAATTTAAATCACTTTAAGTTTCCGAAAACTCCGAAAAATGACTCAATAAAAATTTTTCCGAATTTTACCGAGTTTTTACCGAAAAAATGTTGCATAAAGTTTTCGAATTGGGGCGTTTTAAATTTTTTTAATGATTTTTTAAAAAATTTATTTGTGAAAAATGTTTTAAGGGCAAAAAATAGCTGTTTAAATTAATTGAGTTAAACGCCTCTAAATTACAAGAAGTTTCATAAAGAAAATTTTATTCCTTGAGACTAAGGAAATCGTTTAAATAATTGAATTTTATTTAAAAACTTCCAAAAATGTACGTAATTTCCGAAAATTTCTTTGAAAATTCCGAATTTTTTGTCCGAATTTCCGACCTAAGTTTTATAGGTTTATAGTCTTTCCGAAAAGTAGAGACTCTATTACAAAATGTCAAATTCACATTTATATAAAAAACATAAATGAAATAATTGTATCAGTTATAATCGAACATATTATAAACTAAAAACTTTTATACAGACGTGTTTGTCAATTCCAATAAAAGAATTTTAGTAATACCCACGCGTGATTGAAATCGCGGTAACTTAGCATGAAGTGCTTTAATGAATGTGTTTCCGTAATTGATTAGATCATTTCAAAGGTATTTAATCGATATTTGTGACAAGCATTTCAATGCTGAAACTGATAAAATTTAACATAAAATTTTAAACAAAAGTCTAAACAATCAACTTTTTCAAATAACTTTTAGCTCAACTTTTCAAAAATATCGATCTTATGCTTTTCATCAAATCTATCTGTCCTTTTGTATATCACTTGCCGTTAGTTTTATATTAATAATGGAATGTGCAATTTTTCAATTATTAGTTGCACATATAAAAATACTAAAAGGATTAGAATGAGTCGTTTTTACACAAAGTTTTAATCTATAATATAAATCGAACAAAGATATCGTATAACGATATGCTAAATATAGTGCGAAACGGGCTCCCTATTTTGCGGGCCCCCGCAGGCCCCCGACAAAATGTGTCGGTTTCGGTTAAGTTAAGAAAATCGAATCGGGCCGGGCTTTCGTATCAAAACTTGTAGGCTCGATTTAAAATACAACTTCAAATATTTCGTTATATATTGTAAAATTTTGTTGAGAATTTTATTTATTTCACTTAAGAAAACAATATATTTTAATGCTTAAATATCCTATCTTTATTGCATTAATTGTTTTAAAGATTTTGAATATAAATTATTACTTTTTATGTTAACTAAATTTTTTCGATGCAAAACCGGCCGATCGGGCTTTCTTAATTTAATCTTGTCAGGCTTTTGTCGGGCTCGAACCTATGCCTGGCGGGCTTACATCGGACTCGGGCCATAATATTTTAATGATTTCGCACTCTAATGCTAAACACAATTCCATTTTTTTCGTAAAGGAATTAGTATTAAAATTCTTTCGTTACGATAATGTCTGCAAAAATAGTTAATGAAAGATTCTTTAAAACGAGACAAAAACGTATAGTAATAGGAATATAGTTTTATCATAACTAATAAAAGCTAATTTTAATAATGGTTTATCTTCAATTGAGAATCCTGTGTATAATAGTGTTAAATCGGCTAAATATAAACCAATAAACAAATCTAAGTTTTTAATATATTACATCAAAGATAGTCCGTTTTATGTGACATTTATTAAAACGAACTTTATTACAGATTTTAAATTGTTTATCATTTAATTAGTTTAGAAATGTGATTTATAGTAAAGCTTCCGGTGGTGCGGTTAAACCGCGGTTAATACCTTGGTTTATATTTTAGGTGTGATTTCGGTTCGTATTTTACATCTATTGTTTTTGGCGGTTTGAAAAAATATTCAGAAAACCGTGGTTAAACGCAAAACCTCCATTCAATTTTTATAAAATATTTGACATTTATATCTTCCAAAAATTTCTTTACAAAATCAGAACGAATAAAATGTTGCGGTTTCATATTGAAAATTAGTGACGGTTTAAGATTTGATAACAGATTTTTTTGGTTTGGTGCGGTTTTAGAATTTTCAAACTGCCGGAAGCTTTAGATTATAGATATGATTCAATTAATAATTTATTACAATTAATAGATGGCGCATCTGTTTTATAAAATTGAACTTTTTAATATAAGTCTTTCTAATACCGGTACTTACGATTCGTTAAAAATATTGTATATTGTGAGTAAAAATTTGTAAACATATATACTTAACTTTTTTTTTACTTTTTATTAGTTAAACTTGAATGTTAAATAATATTAATATATTCATCATTTGAATGTGAAATAAATTCAGCTTAAATGTTATGCAACAATTCTCACTGAATTCATCTCTGATTCGCAAGATTTTATTTAAAGTTAAAGCACGAAATGTTTTGTCCCAAAATACATAAGTCTGGCTAACTCTCCAAATTTTTTGGGATATAATTTAATGTTTTCTTCATTAAATTCGGAAATTGTAGGGAACTCGGGGTCTAAATAAAACCTATGATTCAATAATAGATGAATCGTATGAAAATAACTGTCATTATTCCAGTGTTGGGCTTTAAACAAAAGCGAAAAATACCGCGAACTAATACCGAAACTTTTCTTCACTCTATGCACGAGTGATGGATATTTTTTCAATAACTTTGTAGGCAAATGTCCGCTATTGAAATACCATTGTTTCGGATCGTAATTCCTATACGAATCGTACCACATATTCAAAAATCGCGCATTTTTATGCGCAATTAGCACTTGATTACCGATCGGTTCATTCATTTCCCAACCGATACTCATTTCATAAGCGAGAAACTCGTTTAACGGCTTAAATACGTACACATCGTTATCCAAATAAATACCTCCATATTGTTTTAGAATTTCTATTCGCAGAATATCTGCGGCGTGCCATTCGCGCCACTTTTCGCTAAGCTTTATGCCAAATATATTCTCACGCACTAATATTTTCTTGAGCTTAAGTTTTTTCTCGTGTTTGACTAAATCCCAATACCGTCCGTACGGTGACTCGCAGTTACAGTGAATGTACACTTCATCCGGATTATGGTTAACTAATGCTGACTTCAATGTGATGTATGACACGAAGTCGAAGAACTCCACGTTTAATCTCACAAAATGGATAATGTTTGGCACTATATTTTGACCGTAGCCTTAAAAACATTTTAATTATAGAAAAACATGAACAGTATTACCAGTTTAATGTTACCTCTAATGTTATCACCAAATATGATACTATTCTCAACGCAATTACTCTGATTTTGTTTGCTTTTGATGTCAGAAATGATTGCGCGCGTATTGTCCAAAGTTCTCATTGTCGATAATCGATATAATGTGATCAGGTTTAAAGCAATCAATAAACTCGATAATGTTGTCAAAATTTTCGTGCAGTTATGAGCAAAGTATTTTAGTTTTTTTCTGGTAATAAGCATGATTTTTTAATTAATGATAATAATAATAATGGACGTAATTAAACGATACATATGGTTCAACATTAATATTTAGTTGCATTTTTAGCTCGAAAAATAATGTACTGTTACAGTACTAAAATCCTGAATTATTTGTTACATTTAAAATTAAAATTTAAAGTTACCATTTTATTTTATACCATACTAGAAATTTATTAAATTTATTATAGGTATATAGAGTCTCTAAATAGGTGTTGTTAAAACTACCCGATTTAAACTATTTAAAAAGTTTATAATGCTTGCCAATACTTTTCTGTTAAATTATGATAACTATTTTTCTGCTTCTTTAAGTTGGTTTCCTTTGATTCATTAATTAAAATATAAAATCACAGTAATAAAATCTCGTTGCCAATTAAATCAGCATAAAAAGTTCATATCAATTTATAAAGCAGACTTCTAAATGAATCATACTCTATGCAAATTAGTATTACATTATTAAAATTAAACAATTTTAATAAATCGATATTTATCTATTTAATTGAAATAATGTATTCAATCCTATAGTAAAATTATGATACTTTCGTAATGTATTCTTAAGACGCAGCTTATAATAACAGATATATAATTAATAAGTACATACTGAATTTTTTCATATGAGAAAATATTTTTCAGAAATACTTGTACCGTAATATCTCTAAATCTATCAATCATTACATTATAATAACAATAACAATAACATACACTTGAGAAGATAATCCTTTCGTTCCAAAAATTTTATGTATCTTTTTATATATGTAGAGATAAGCGTAATATAAAGTTTTTACTTTGAAATGGATTCTGCAATTTATTAATAGCTCGTGATTTTACTGTAACAAATAAATTCTTTTAATGTTTATGTGTTTACGTTCGATAAAAAGTTTATATTTAATCGTCTATTAACCTAATAATAGCAAAAAATAGGAGTTAAAACTCTGGTTACTCACAAAAAATATGAAAAAGAAATGCTAACAATCAGTGTACTGCCACTTAATATTGGCATTCTTTAACAAATCAGCGCGTATGATCTTAAGTAGTAGTTTATCTGTATGTTTACGCCAGTGTTATCCAAAACGTATATTATTGGGGTTGAAAAATCTACAAAATTAACAATTTATCATAGTTTTTTTGTGTTGTTAGGTAAGAGCTATGCCCACCCTTTAGGAAATATAAAATTTAGATTTAGATGTCCTTTCGTTCTATAAGTATAATCTTGCTTACGTCGTTAGTATTATAGCGATAATAAGTATTTCGCTGAATTATATTATATCGAAACTATTTTTTATGATAAATCAAAAGTGGTTTGATGTTTAAACTCGAGAGGTTTTTTCAATTTATAAACAAATAAAGCGTGATTTGTCATCTGAGTTGATCAAAGTATTCAATTTGAGATGCGTTTGGTTAGTATTTAAGTTCAAATTTTCGTATATTTACTTTAAAAAATTCAGTGACTCACAAATAAAGTTTTTCTCTATAAATATTTAATAATAAATTTAAAATAATGTATTATATATTTTTGGTTACTATTACCGTATTTTTAATAAATATAAGCGGTTAGTATTCTTAATTATAAGTATACAAACTATTTTAATAGAACGCATAATTTTAGTGAAAGCCGATGGAAATGATACGAAGCAAATATGGGGTTACTCTGAGGTGCGACCGAACGCGCACATGTTTTGGTGGCTGTATTACGCGAATACCGATACGTCCAGACCACAGGCACATTCATCATTCCCACTAATAATTTGGTTACAAGGTATTTACAGTATATTAACAAAATAAAATTCGTAAATAATTTATGTTTGTAAAGGTGGTCCGGGCGCGAGTTCAACCGGTTTCGGTAACTTTCTTGAGATTGGACAGCAAGATTTGAAATTAAAGCCGCGTAATACAACGTGGTTGAAGTACGCAAACTTGCTATTCATTGATAATCCAGTTGGTACTGGATTTAGTTATGTGTCATCGGCTGACGCTTATGCGAGAAATAACACACAAATCGCTATCGATTTGGTTACTGTGCTTAAAGATATTTTTAGCACTTTAAAAACATTTCAGGTAATATTGTAGTAAATTTGAGAATTATTAGACGGTTTGAATTAACAATAATTTTATACCTTAATTTAGACAACACCTTTATATGTATTTTCCGAATCATATGGCGGTAAAATGGCCACAAGTTTTGCCATCGCGTTGAATAAAGCGATACAAACTGGTGCTATTAATTGTAATTTTAAAGGCATAGTATTGGGTGATTCTTGGATATCTCCGGTTGATTCGGTTGCGTCGTGGGGTCAATACTTGTATACTATGGTAATTTTGTTATCACGGGTTAAAAAATATTAAAGATTATGTTGTATATTATTAGGCTATGATAGATGAGAATGAAAATCGACAAATCGATACATATGTCGCAAATATTCGTGCAGCGATTAAACAAAAAAGTTACGCAAATGCCACAGATTTGTGGGGCGAAACGGAAGCGTTTGTCGGACAACTCACAGATGGCGTGAATTGGTATAATATACTGAAAAACGATAACGACGATAACAATATCCGATTTGGCACATTTTACGCCGATTTACCCGATAAGGTGCAAAAACAATTTATTCGTCACGTCGGTCCGTATCACCAGGAAGAGCTTTTTGAGCTAATGAATGGACCGGTCAGAAACAATCTTAAAATGTAAGTAAAAATAATAATTTGTGATAACACTTTTTGAAAGTTTTAGTCTACAGTTATTAAAGATTTTAACGGATTAGGTTTAAGCCCCAACTATTTGTGGCAATAATCCGAATTTCTTAATAAAATATTAAGTATACACTTAAACTATCCATTTCGCTGATTAGCATACCAGCAAACGTCACATGGGGTGGACAATCGAGTGTGGTTTTTCAACAATTAAGACAAGACTTTATGCTACCAGTAGTCGACCAAATCGATTACATACTTAATGAAACGGAACTGCAAATAGTGATATATACCGGTCAGTTAGATCTGATTGTCGACACACTCGGAACATTGAATTGGATTAAGACTCTGAAGTGGCCTAATATTGAAAAGTTTCAAAATGCGCAGAAAACTCCAATTCGTGACCAATTGATGGAAGCCGTGGCGTTTTATAAAGCATACGATCGGTTATCGTTTTATTGGGTTTTAAATGCCGGTCATATGGTTCCCATCGATGCGGGAAATACCGCTATTCTTATGTTACAAAAGATTTTTCAACAATTATATCGATAGTAATTTGAACAATTAATGATTTATTAATTGGTGTATAAAATTTTATTAAAATTTAAATCTTAAACTCATATTGATCTTTGAATCGATGGTAAGTTTTTATCTCGCTTTTAAAAAAGTTTAAATTAAAATTAAATTTTAAAAATTGATTATTTAATCGAATTATTTGGAATTTTTTATGCAAACTTTTTAAGAGCAAAAATGCTAATCTAAAAACAAGCATTGAACACATTCAGCACTAAAGATGAGTTTGATGTAAAATAATGTATTGTTATGGTCAAAGTTTGATCATTTATATCGAAAATCTTTTACAAAAATTTTTTGTTAGTCTTTATTTTCGTGATAAACTGCTTTATTGCCGTCACATTATTCGAAGAATTTTTCCAACTTTTAAAAATATAAATCACCTCAAAAACGGTTAAACCATCACCACAAACAGTTTTCCCAATTTATTGCATTTACTTCCACTCGAAACCATAGTTGTTGTACGAAATTTAAAACCAAAAATAATAGCATTTGTTATATTAGCGAACGGCTTCACAACTGAGATGACCATGAATTTGATTAGATATCCGTGTTTACTCGTGAAAATGATTTCATCTTCATTTCGCGTTGAATTCGAGGCGTTTATAATTTTAGAAGCGCTAATCTTTTCATTTCGCATTATCTTATAAGCGGAAACAGCGGACACAAAAAAATTGACGGTTTGCGACACAACGTTCATCACTAAACCATATTTCTTAGCGTTTTTGTCGTACTCCTCTTCCAATGACTGAATTTCTTGAATAGTTTTAGCCATCATTATTTCAAATACAGTAGACTGTAAATTAATTAGTGAACCCGTAATTCCGCTATAAATCCCATAGTATATCAATAAATTGGAAGGATTTTCATTAAACGGCAGCAAACAACCAGTCAGTAAAGATATGTTGGATGCTGTGTTGAGGGAAACGCCTATAACTCTAGATATGTTGCAATAATTGTGCTGTAATTTAGCGTAGAATAACCATTTATTTAAATAATTAACTGTGTTATCACTATATTTTATGAATTCGGTTTTACTCATATTTTAAAATTTAATTAAAATGGTTATTATTTAAGCAAAAATATTTAACAATAATTTCTTAAACATAACAAATAAATACATAGTATAGTTGGACTATTTATACATTGAGAGCATTAATATTTAATTTCAAGGTTTACTTGTTAACGCATGACATTTACGATTTGCTTTATTTATTAATTCAAAACAGTGATGTTTCATTTATTTTCTGAGATATCTTTTAATTAGTGTTGTTTTACTTTCAATTTTTAATTTTACTTTTCTTTTACTTTTACTTTATACAATTATTTTAATTTTACTTTTCTTTTACTTTTTCTTTTTGGATTTATTTTAATTTTACTTTTCTTTTACTTTTTCTTTTTACATAATTTATAATTTTACTTTTCTTTTACTTTTACTT
>JAQGAW010002596.1:0-14705 GCA_034698025.1 Phthiracarus crinitus | reverse complement strand
TAAAGTTAAGATTTTTGGGTGAGTTAAGGTTAAAAGTTAATGAAAATCTTTAACTTTTAACCGATGCTCATCTCTAGTTTGAATACCATATCAAAAATATAGATGAAATAACAGATGGCAACAGATGTATGGTATGTTTGCGGCATTAATAGAGTGCAGCAATGATTGAGTCCGCATAACACATAACACGCATAACGCATATTGAAAGCTATTTCACGCATTTCATACTAATCACTCAAATATTTGGATAATTATCGTTTATTGTTTGCGATTTCTATTCTGATTTTATTCATTCATAATCGATTCGGTTTTAAACTAATTATTTTAAATTTTAAAAATGAGTACAGAGCAGGAAACGATCGCAGAGGTATGTTATAAGTTATAACTTAAATTCAAAATTCAATGATAGATAATATTATGGTGTAATTATTATACCGGTATTTATAATGAAACCAAAATTGGACATCAAATCGATTTGATATTAAGAGCGAACACGAAAACAAAACGGAAAACCCGTCGATTGCGGTCACAAACGAGATTCAGACGAAACATCCACTGCAGAACGAGTGGCAACTGTGGTATTTGAGACCAGACAAAGACAAGGACTGGAAGGACAACTTACTAGACGTGACTCACTTCAACACAGTTGAAGACTTCTGGGCGCTCTATAACCACATAGAATTGGCCAGCAATTTGAGTACTGGAAGCGATTACTCGGTGTTCAAGAACGGAATAATGCCGATGTGGGAGGACGAGAGGAATAAGAGTGGCGGTCGATGGCTGTTCACGTTTCTCAAACGAGACAAGACTAACGCCGCGCGTCTCGTCGACAAAATATGGCTGGAAGTGCTTCTGTGTCTGATCGGTGAAGCGTTTGGCGAAGATAGCGATCAAATATGTGGCGCTGTTATTAATATTAGGCCTAAAATGGATAAGATATCAGTTTGGACGAGTGACTCGAAGTGTTCGTCTGCCATAACCAATATCGGGAATACGCTTAAACAGCGCACCGGTTATAGCCAGCAAATATCATACGAAGCACACGCCGACACTCAATCCAAGACTGGTTCCACTGCGCGTCATATATATAACCTATAATACCTATAATTGACCAAAATTTGCTTTTTATGTCATTTTTTGTTTTAAACTATAACTAATTGTTTAATTTATAATTTAGATCAACCAATTTATATTAATATGGAATTTTTTCTAAATATCTTATCATTTGATGTATTTCGAGATAAATAAAACTTAAATTTTTACACATAATATGAAATGTAAATTACACTTACGGTAACTTACTTAATGAATAACTTTAATTTGAATAATTAAAGTTTAAGCGTTTCAGAAATGAAATTATTGTAAAGCAGTGCTTCTCCCGAACATATATCAAATTAAAGCATTTGATTTTAATAACCGAATATATAATCAATGATTAGAAAAATAATATTCTAAAGCATTTTTTAATAGTAAATTTTAAATTTGTTTTTTTCTAACATCTTGTGCTAATTTATTTCAGTGTTAGCAAAAAACAAACTTTTTTGCTCGTTCTTAGTTAACGGAATTTAGGTTTAGTTTTTCATTCGTCGTGTTATAAATTTTTTTAAATAACCCGAAAATGTCATATTTTTCAACGTTTAGCGTTTCAACAAAATTTCTAAGAAATACTTAACGTTAGAATGAATGTATGACAGTTTAAAAGTGAGATATAAGTTTGTCAACATCTAAAGCGGATGATTAGATCGTAGAACTGTTATCGTGCACTGATACGAAAGTATTAATCTCTTGAGACGTCCAGCTAAATTTAAAACAAAGAAAAATTGCTACAGAATAGTTAGTCTTTTAGTATCTAACGATAATTGCTTAAATCAAAGGTTTAATGAGCCAGAGGTTTGTCTTTTTATTTGAAAAATTCTATTCTCCAAAGACACCAAATACAAAGTTCACAATTCCATAAGTGTTTTGTAGCCAAATAAACATTTATATGAAAATAAAATATGAGTAAAATTTTCAAATTAATTTTTTAATTTATACTATAACTAGAGTTTTGCCCCGACTTCGTCGGGAGAAAATGGTTTGAAATTATAAGAATAAAAACTCCACTTTTGCGCAACCCTAACCCACCCTGCCCATCCACACATCTCCCCAACTGACCCGTCCCAATATCTCTCAAACCGACCACCCCGGAACCACACTAATCACTCCCTACCCACCCCAAAACGGACCCCACACCTACCCTCTCGGACCCACCCAGGCCACCCTTGACACCACCCCAGCCAACCCTGACACCACCTCAACCACACCCGGACACCATCCCGATCACCCCTGAATCCACCTGACCATCTTGGACCCCACCCCGACCAACCCGGACTCCAACCTAACTCATGCTGACCCCACCCTGATACAACATAACCCCATCACGACCACAATTTTAAATTTTTTCCCACCTCAACCCCCATAAATGGGACCCACCCCCACTATACCCATCCATGCTTTCAAGCTGGATCTATTGATATATGTGCCGATGGGGTGGGGCCCCCAGGGGAGGAGCCTATAAAGGGACAAACAGACGGACAGACAGACAGACAGATTTTGAGAATTATAAATTAAGATATTACGTTAGTAATGAAAGCTGGAGCTGAACTAGTTTAAGCTCGAGCTGAAAATCAGATTTCAGTTTTAAAGTTTTAGAGCTGCACTTATCAGTTCAGATCATATGTGTTCAGTTCCAGCTTAGCTCAGCTCAGCTTTCAGCTCAAGCTCGGTATATCGAGCTTTTTGAGCTGAACTTATGTTTTGTATTAAGTATTTTTCAACTTCTTGTTGCTTTATGCATATGAAATGCTATCCAAATTCAAAAACGATTGAACAAATAAATTATTCATTCAATTTCGATTCATTCGGTAATATTATTGTAATCTTTATAAAAAAATATTAAATAAGTATAATTAAAATCTTCCATACAAAACAATTTTAAAATGACTAATTCCAGCTCATCAGCTCAGCCTCGACAATATTCAGCTCAGCTCAAACTAATTGGAGCTAAAAACAAATTCTGCTCAGCTCAGCTAAAGCTTAGATTTTCGAGCTGACTTTCATTACTATATTACATTAACGAATTTAAGTTTGTAATTAAATTTTGGTATAAAATTTCTAAAAGTATAATAAAAGCTACTTTCAGCGAACTGGTTATGTAAGGAATGATTACTTTAAATAAATAAATCAAAAAATAATTTCCTAGCTTTTGAATATACTACGTAGTGTTTAAAAGTATATCTCGAGTTTAAATTCGTTTTTTGTTAAATTGTTTTTATTGTAACTAACGAAATAACCACTAAATTTTTCCTCAAAAATCACACCTCTGGCTATAACATATTAAAAAATGATAGATAAGTTGTAAAAGCGATAAAAAGAAAAGAAAAGAAAACTTGTTAAAAGCTCGCTGCGTTAAACAAAAAAAAAATAAAAAAACTAGTTTATTATGACAGCACTGTACTACTTAAGTGTAACTTCAATTGCCTAAAGTTTAGTTAGAACTTGAAATAGATAATTACAGATGGTTTGGTGAAGATAATAAGCTTCAAAATTATAAGCAATAACGATCTCTTTATAGCTTATTTTAATAAAAACACGATAACATTTTCATAAAATTTAGATTTAAAAACTATTAAAAAGCGAACTATAAGTTAATCTTTAAATAGCAATTTTTTTCATAAATGAATAACTCTCTCGCAACTAATATCATATTTTTATGGCACAAAGTGATTTACAGATTATATTTAATGTTTTCCTGTTTGATTATCTCATTTTAAAAAAACTTTCGCAGCAAAACTTCGAAAACTCGAATATCAGGAAGAAGAGTGAATGCGCCCAAAGCTTGTTTGTTGTTTGATTGTTGTTTAATTCACTTATGTGTTAAAGTTATAAATAGCTGAAAACTAGGTCTCAAGACTTTGGCTTGTATTTTACAAACGTTTAGTTTTTGCTGTTAGTTTCACTTTCATTTTCAACCACACAAATATGAATTTTGACTGCAATTTTGTGATTCAGTGTTCATTAATTTTACTTTTGTTAATAATTATTAGTCTTTTATTGATTCACGTTTATTTACGATTAACGTGTGGAATATGTAAAAGCAAAAGGGATTTAAATGGAAAAACTGTAGTGATTACTGGTGGCAATACTGGTATCGGAAAAGAAGTGGTAAGAGATTTAGCGCTAAGGAATGCGAAAATCATACTCGGAGTGCGAACCGTCGAAAGAGGCATAAAAGCAATCGACGATATTATTTCTTCGACCGGAAATCATAACATATATGTTCTAAAATGTGACTTAAGTTCGCTAAAATCGGTTAAAAACTTCTGCGACCAAATACTAGAAACATGCGATCGCATAGACATCCTAATATGCTTCGCTGGTTCTGGCGCTCCATTCGGTCGTCACTTAACTGAAGATGGAATCGAATTACAATTCGCAACCAACCATTTGGGACATTTTCTTTTAGTTAACTTATTAGTGGATCGATTAAAATCGTGTTCTCCGTCTCGTATTGTAATCACATCGTCATTAGCCCATCGTTTCGGTAAACTAGACATGGATAATATAACTCGATTCGACAAATACATTCCTCATCCTTATTTCACTTATTGTAATACGAAACTGGCAAATGTTATGTTTATGAAAGAATTGAGCGAACGATTGAAGGATAGCGGCGTTTGTGTCAATGCGTTACATCCGGGAACCATATATACCAATGGAATCAGGTTTAACACAATATGGTATATCAAGATATTTCTTATGTTTCTTTGCGCGCTTTATAACAAAACGCTTAACGAAGGCGCGCAGACTATTATTTATTTGGCTGTGTCTGAAGACGTGGAACGCGTTACTGGACAATATTATGCTGATTGCAAACTCGATGCTTATAATCCTTTGGTTGATAATCAAATTTTAAGAAAAAAGTTGTGGGACGTCAGTCAGAATCTGTGTGAGACAATAATTAACCATAAAAACGGTGAAAATAATAAAGAAAATTTTATAAAATGCTCTTAAACGAGAAAAAAATGAGGATTTGTTTGGTTTTACAACTATTATATTTGATTTATTTCATTATTTAATCTATTATATTGCGTCAATTATTATTTTACTCAAATTATCCAACGATTTCGTTAAAATCGAAATTAATATAAAATGCTTAAATTGATTATTTCGCATAATAAAGTATTTATGTGTCATCAATGATAGTCTTATTCGTGTGTCATATAAGTATAAGAAAGTTCTAATAATTGTGATTAGACTTACCATACGATTTTAGTTCACATAACACTACATTTCTTCAAACGTGTTTTTAAAACTCTAAAAAACTGACATCTAATTGAATATTCAGTTCTTGTTTAGATAAACTTCATATTTATTACGAAAGTTAAGGCAAAAATATATAAATACTAATTTCTTAATTTATGGTTTACTCATCGAAAATAATATTCTAATATTCGTTACGTAAATTTAATTATTTTACTTAATAAGGCAATAATTTCTAATTTGAATAAGCATATGGAAATGATTGTATTACAGCTAAATACACGTACTGTACTGCACATGTAGGATACTTCATACGAATTTCAGTGTACGTAAAATAATCCTTAATGGGAACCAGGATTCTATTAAAAATAGAGTAAATTCTAATAAATATCATATTTACATCACAGCTTCGAAACGTGGCATTTAATTATTTACACAAAATGAAATAATATTTATTTTTGGCAAGTGTTTACTAGAAATACTGTAAATACCGTATGTCATCACTAACTCTTAAGAAATTGGTTTTAATCTTTAACTCGATTTTTAATAATTTACATTTATATTATTGCTTTTATGCGATCCTATTTATAAAATAATTTTTTAATGCACATTATAATTATTAGTTTATCGAATTTGATGCATAAATTAAAAGTTTATTAGCTATTTCATGCGATCATTAATTAGAAATCATGAAAACTAGTTATGTTTTTAGCAAATATATAGCCAGGAAACTCAGTGATTTATTATTCCAAAGATCACAACTCTTTAATGTTATGAAATGAGGCTGTATTTAATGAATGTCCAAAAGTGAACCCCAGTTTCAAGACAAGTTTTTTGTACACAACTAATAACAATTGAACATTAAAATTTTAGTTCATCGAACTTCATTTAACAATACTTTATTATAATTCATGATTATATATAAAAATCAAAGTTTTAATACTTTCGATAGCAATATTGATGTCATGTTTTTTGGAACTCAAATCCAATAAATAGCTCCTTTGGACAAAGTGGGCTAAAAATTAGCTTTTAAATTCACGAGTATTGCGAGTTTTTAATTGGGAAAAAAATTGAAAATAAATTTGTTCGGAAGGCTTAAAAATTGTTACTAAAATCAAATGAGTTTACCCTTCCCTAAAAATTGAGATTTTGTGGACAAGATTGCCTCGATAGCACTAGTGACCAGTGTAATACTAAATACAACGCTGTGGTAAAAAGAGAAGTACATCAAACAGTTTACATAAATCGCTTCTCTGATAGTAAAGATTTTTAAATATCAAAACAATCACAAACTTAAACAGTGAAATATATTTTCTCCCTCTTATTACTGAACTTAAATCAGTTTTAAGCAGACTTACTTAACAGGTAATCATTTTGTTGACAATTAAACTGAATTAGATTTGTGATTGAATTCAAATAACTTTCAACACTGAACTACGACTTTCACAGAACAAATAAATATCAATTAACATTTCAATATTAGGTTTAATAGTTAACACTGAGTCGTGTATTTCTTGATGTTCGGCACAAATTTGAGTTAACGTATTGTCACATAATTGTAGAAAAAAATAAACGAATGGTTTAATATTTAATGAGAATAAAAAATAACGTACACTGTCTATAACATTCATGAATCAATACAGTATAAGCATTTAATATGAAAAAGTTTGCATTTAATTTAATTAAATTGTGTGCGAAAAAAATAGTTATATAAGAATAGTATTTACATTCGTAGAACTTTTGCATCGAGTATTATATGAATCACTAACAAACACACGCATTAAACTGCATTTTCGTATAATCATATTGACCTTTATTTCGTTCATTATTACCAAAACTTTTCCTTTTATGTCAATAGTTTATCTCAAATTGTTTTTTTAATGAAAATTTTCCTCATAAAAGATATATAACTTACTTAGAACTTGAAATCTTAATATCTAGTTCATTATACTGAAAAAACAAGCATAGCATTGAGAATAAACCGAGTTCTCGGTAAAAAAGTGATCGGTATCCGTGCATATTAGCAATATTTTGCTAATTGATTCATATAGAGGTTTATGAAAAATTAAAATTATAAATTAATGTACGGTAATAATGGTTTTATTGTAAATATTTGAAAGCATCAAAATAGTAAATTCCAACTGCGAATTAATAATTAGATTATTAATCCATAAAAATTAATACTATTATTATCATAGCCAAACATAATGTGTACTGAATATTAAAAAAATATACTATTATTTGGTACTTTATATTTATAAAAAATTTTAAAATATTAATTCAATATATTTACAATTTATCCTCAGTATTCCAGTTTTTAATTTTGAATTTTTAGGTCTTAAAATCGAACATTTTTTCACAATTTAACAGACTTTCTAAATAGACTAGTAAATCGTTAAAATTTTCAGGCCCGAGCCCGACCGAGGCACTACTACCAGCCCGACCGAGGCACGACAACTTCCAGCCCGACCCGACCTGACCCGAATATCCACATTTTTTTGTATTTCAACAAATTTTTCTACATTTTCTAAAAACTGACAATGAATAGTAAACCCTAATCAAAAATATAATTTGAGGTTACAATAATAAAGTATAATTTAAAAATAAATAAGTTATAATTTGACATTCAACCAAAAATATAATAGAAAATCGGGCTTTCTTCCAAAAAATTTTCAAACTCGACCCGACCCGAGACCGACAAATTTGCTGAGTACCCGACCCTAGCCCGACATTTCGGGTACCCGTTTACTAGTCTATTTTTAATGTCCAACTTACGGGCTTGACCATGTGAGTCTGCCCGTCCGTACATGCGCAGTCTTATATTAATAAAGATATTTTACAAGTTTACATTAATAAAAGGATTTGAAATCTTACCAAGTATTACTTAAAGACTAGTATAATTGGTTTTATAAGTCTTCATTCCAAGTTAATTAATTTTTATGAGTAACTATTAATACTAATAAAAATTAATAATATTTGAGAGGGAAATCTAAAAAGTCCATAATATTTTATTTTCACAAAAGATAATAATTTGCTGATAAGTTTAATAAGTACCACTTAACCGAAAAGTCAGTTATAAATAAAATATAAGCAAAACTGCAAAAATACATTCAAGTAAAAATAATCAATTCTAGAGAAGTTACTGATAGTATAATTTACATTTATATACATCAAACAACTTAAATAAAAATACGATAAATTAGTTAACTTCCGTCTTTATAATATAAAAGCTAATGATTAAATATTTTCTGTTCAGCATTCATTTAAGTTTCTTATGATTCATGAAAATAATTGATTTGGATTTTTATTGCTTATCGAACATTATATTTAACATGATTTAATTTATCTATATTAGTAAATGCATAATTATCTTCTACTCTTTTGTACCAATCAATCACATTTGGAATACAAATGAAGCATTTTAAACATACGAGAACTTTACTTAAACTCAAACGGATCCTATAGAAGAGACTTGAATCAACCGACGCGACCCAAGCCTTACCCGAATCAACCAGAAATACTACCCGAACCATAACATAACACATTTGGTTAGTTTATAGGCGTCATTGGTTAAAATCCTCAAAATCTACAACAAATTATATTTTTTATTAAATTTATTTGACTTAACTTTATCTAATATACACTCTTGAATAATTACCTTAAACAATATGATGTGAAATATTTATGAGAAACATTTATTCAGCATAAGATTTTTTCAAAAGAAAATGAATATAAACTGAGATACATAATGATACTGAGCTTATTTATAACTGTGATGCGTATCATAGTTCGTGCGAATACACACTAATATTTGTGATTTTAATCCAAACACATTGATTGATTAACTTTAATATTATTTTTATGAATTATTATTATTAGACTTTCATCATTTTATACTACAGTATAAGACAAACTTTATATTGTTAAAGGGAATTATGCTTTAACAGCGGACGTGTTCTTATTAAAGAAAATTTGATCACATATTTTTAAACGTTCTGCTAATTACTTACAGTTTGTGTTTAATATCCATTAGAATAACATTGTGAAAATTCCATATCTTTCGTTAAACAACAAAACTGTGTCGATTCGACGTATTATTGTTCGCATTCAAGTTTAAATACTAAATATGTTCGAACTTTCTCTTAGAGAAGGAGACCAACTAATGGATTAGACTGTCAGTCCACCCATCTGTTCGTATGTTCGCAGTCTTATATTTATAAAGGTAATTTCAACTGTTTCTTATGGTAATCAAAGAGTAGTATACAGTAATATATTTGTTCCATAAGTATGAATTAAACTACTAGAAGCTCAGCTCTCTGTGAATATGTCGTGAATTGTTTTATATTATCAGTAATATAGCTTATTATATTGAATATTTTTAAACAATTATAAACAATGCTGTGAGAGAATTGTAATTACGAATTCTTTACCGTAAAGCTTATCGAACAATAATGTTTTTGGTTTTATGTGCTTAACACAGTGGCGTTTAGTGATGAACAAACGGTTAACTGTTAAAAATTTCTTTAGTTTTAGTTTTAACAGCTAAAAATTATTTTAGTTTTAGTTTAACCGCTGTTAACTGCTGTTAACCGGTTAACCCAAATATATTATGTAATAGAATTGATTTTCATATATTTTATTAATTAAAATGAACACTAATTAATAAAAAATGTATTCATTCAACAAAAAAGCACATATTATAAATTTAAAGGCCAGGATTTTAATAACATAAGGATTTGATTGTTTTTTGTCCAAAAATTTGTCCAATACATGCTTTTTATAAGCATTTATTTGTTTTAAATAAAACTGATTTCAATATGTTGTGCAATATCTTTATTTTGTTTATTTTAATGTACAAAAGTTTTATATTTTAATGTGTAATATGCGTATTAATATTTCAAAATCGCTAATAATTTATGTTTTTGGTTAACTGGTTAACCGAGGTTAACCCATATAAAGACTTTTCTTTAACTTTAACCGAGTTTTTAACCGAATAAATCTTGGTTAACTAACTGTTAACCGATTTTAGTAGTTAACTCGGTTAAATTGTTCATCACTAGTGGCGTTCAACTTGTTTCCTAATGTTATCCTAAATTCTTATTTTGCAGCACATTTCGAAAAATGAATGCGAACACAAATGTTTGTTATAATTTGGATAACGCATGACATCAAATCCTTTTCCACCTTCAAGTTTAATCTTTAATTAAATTGTAAAATTCTATTCGGCGTGTATTACTAATAAATTTAATTATATAATTTTAGTTATACAAACATAAATTTATGGATTGGAAATATTGTCATCAAATTCAATAAACAGCGTCTCGTGATTTATAGTCACATGAAAGCTCAACTCTTGAATTTCTTTTGCAATTTTAGAAATATTAAACTTTATAAATAGCTTCCTTAATACTTTGTAAATAACTAAAAATTGTAAATATCAATAAATTAATTTTCTTAGTGGAATATTTTTTATCAAAATAAATGCTAAAAATTTTTTTATTGAATATTCCTTTATAAAAACTTCTGAAAGAAAAATACTTTAATTCAAAAGCTTCAATGATTACAGGTAGGAATCAAAGAAAGAAAAAATTATATATAAAATTGTATATTCTATTCAAGTGGCATCTATTCAAATATACGTCGATATTAAAACTTTTATAGAGATATTTTTAAGTTTATAATATAAACGAATCAAGGAGTAAATTATTCGTTGAGTAAGTTGAAAATTTTTTGAAAATTAAATTCTTTTACCAAGTTAAATAAATATATTTTTATCTATAGTTTAATTTTATTATATTTAAAATTTTTAATTTCTTTAATAAAAAATTACATTGAAATTTCTTGGAATCTTCAAATTGACTGATAATTAATTTAAAAATACTAAATAAAATAATATAATAATTTTGCAAAAACATTAAGAAACGTATAAATTCTTTGAAAATTCTTTGAAAATTTTCTGTTTCAAATTTTGAAATTTTTTTTGCAAAAAACTAAAATTTGTCCACAATTAATTTAATATTTTACTCTTTGCTATGCTCTTCAAAAAAATTCATCTTAAATCTAAAATTTTATATCTTAATGAGAATTAGCTTAGCAATGATATCTTATTTTTACAGTTTTTTATTTTTGATTAATTTTAATATTATTTACCGATTCAGCTAGTTATTAAGCTTTATTCTAATAATATGAATGATTATTAAATTGTATTGAAATAAATTGAATTAATATATTCAGAGTAAATTTGAGTAAGAAGTATAAAAGATCTGTTCATTTTGTGAGTGTTTTATTTTGAATGACTGAAGTCAATATACCATTTTGAATATTGAAATATAGAAAAATTTTATTTATGATTTAGACCAGAGTGTCCTACGGTCGGATGGTTCTTTCTACATTTATACAAAATTCAAGAGGGGAATTTTTTTGCCATTCGGCTCAGAAATTGTTTAAAAAAACATTTTTTTCTAATTTTTTCCAGCGAAAGACTAAACCACCCAGACTAAATCACGAATTTAAATGAAAATTTTTGAAATTTTGGCCCAAATTTATGTGAAATTTACAGGGTTTTGATGTACAATTTTTGAACAAATGTGCAAATTTTCCAATTTTTTTGACATTGAATTCTCGGCCAGAACCCTTGTACACTCTTATTATACAAGTATTGTCGTGATATTGATATTGATTTGTAAACTTTTTAAAATCGTAATATAATTTAAATATAAGTTATTCATTCAGAAACCCGAAGGATATTGCCAATTATATAAACCCAACTCTATTTGAAAATTAAAATTCTATAGAAAAAATATTGAAGTTGGATTGGAGTTAATTGTGGTTGGAGTTAAAAATTAAAATTTTAAGGAGTTATTGTGGAGTAGCAAACAGCTTATATTTGTGGAGTAAAACAGCTTTTATGGAGTAAATATTTTTCAATTTGTATTTCTACCCTAGAATGCGATGTTAAATGTCAAATTAAGGACAATAAAATTCAAAAGACCCAATAATAATTAAATAAATAAACTGTCACCACAATTATTTATTGTTACGAATTTGATATTCCTTTAGAGAAATGGAAAACATAAATCATCGAAAATTTTATATTAAGTTTCCTACATTAAGAATTTCTCGAATAACAAAATGAGCTTAAGTTTTTGTTAGAAATGAAAAAACACCTAAAATGCAATCTTTAATTATATTTTTGTCTTAATTATTCAAGATTAGAATTTATTAAAAATGATTATTATTAACAAACTATTAAAACAGTGGAAAATTTTATTTGAAGCCAAAAATATTATTTCTAACTTTTTGGTCCTATAATAGAGAAAAAGTATTGCATTCGCGATTTCGTTTTATTTTAGTCTCAATTTGCTAACAAAACAGCCACAAGATTCAAATAAATATAACGTTTTTCAAATTAAGTTCATTATAGCAAATTTATTAAGGTTTTTATTTCTGTTTTTCCTAAACAGAAACCTATGATGAAAGATGTTTTTTAAGAATATCAATGATGGAGACAACTCTAATTCAGTGGGCGGTCATTCGTTCCTTGCAATGACGTTTCGTTCCGTCACTAATTTAGTTTGATTTTATTACCAAACATATTTAAGAGAGAAAATGTATTTAAAGGGAAACGCGATGCCCAATGCATCGGCAATCAAAATATAATATTTAGCCCAAATAAATAGTAGTTCACTAAAAGTATTCAACAAAATGAATAAAATCAGTGCAACTTTCTGTTTACTTATTTGGTGCGCTTTAATAAGTTCTAGTATATTGGAATTGATTCCGATGTCGCGAAAAGATAAAATTGTTCAAATGATAAGTCCATTTATTAAATCACGTTCGTTAAGCAAATCAAATATTGAAACATTGCTTAAATTAATCGAACAGAATAATGAAGAAAAGGTATTTGAAAAAAATGAAAACCAAGAAACCAAATACAATGGTAAGTTTAAATCGAATTAAAATTATTAAATTTTTTAAATACTTTCTTTAAATTAATTTATTATAATTATTAAATCGCTTTTAATATAGTAAATTTAAACTTTATTGGCAAAAAAAATTTCTAATAAGATTTCTTAATAAAATTTTAGATTTAGATTCAACAATTGAAATAATGAAACGAAAATTAGATGACATGGGACATCTGAGGTTTGGTAGAAATAACAAAATGCAGAAAAAACTGAGGATTAAATATTCCGATCCAGATTATGGTCATATGCGGTTCGGTAGATAGTAATTGTCTGTCTAATTAATTTGTATAACCTATAATGATAAAAATTAAACTTATAATAATAATATATTCAATTAAAATGTATAATAAAAAATTATTAAATATATGAATTTCATTATTATCGCTAATTATATTCTATCAGTAATTTGATTATATTCTCTATTAAAATTTCCATATACTTAATCATATTCATAGAATGAATATTACTAATATGATTAAATTAAAGTGATAGATAATAAATTATCATTAAATTTTATCTAAATGCTATTATTTATGAGGTAAGTACAGAACGTATTTGTTATTTCTGCATTTAACAGATAAAATTTTTACTTGAATTGGAATTCTTTGAATATATTTGATATATCATTAATGAGAAATATTTGTTAATCGATTTGATTCGATTTTTTTGTGAGTTTATTTAATAATAAAACTATTAAGGAAACATATCAAAAACATGATTAGTGATGCACAAAAGTTAAAGAAATTAACTCTTAACCTTATTTGTAACATTATTTTAACTTTAACCTTAACCAGTTAATAACATTCTTAACTTTAACTTTGATAGATTAAACAATTTTTGACTCGAGTTAACTCCCCTTTTTGACTCGATATTTTAAAATTAATTAAAATATCAAATATGTGTAAAATAATACGAATTTAAAAGATTAAATTATAATTAAAATTTTATAATAGAAATTTATAACCCGAAAAATAATTATATTTAAAATTTTTATTAACTTTAAAACTAAAATTATTTTTCTAATTACCCTATTTCTTAATAAAATTATATAAAAAATTAAATAGAATTAACCTGTTAATTCGGGTTATGCTTAATAATTAACCGGTTAAAAAACTCTTTAACTCTTAAACTCTTCCCTTTCTTAACTTTTAACCTTGATTTTAACCGGTTAACCGGTCAAGTCAAGTTAACGGTTAAAATGTGAATCTCTAATCATGATTAAAAAATGGTAAAATATTTTATAAATATATTCGAAACTCAATTTAAAATACTTCGTTATGTAGGATACAAAAACTTTAGTTTATTACAAATTTTATCCCAATAACTACCGTAAGTCCATATTTAAAATCAACTTTATAGGATAAAACAAGAAAGAGTATGAACATACATAATGAGCTCACTTTGTATTATATTATAAGTCATTTCAATAGTATATTA
>JAQGAW010002595.1:0-14707 GCA_034698025.1 Phthiracarus crinitus | reverse complement strand
TTTACAAAAAGCACATTCAGTTTTATTATTGCATTAGAGATTCCAAGTTATAGGTTATGTTATTCTGTTGTGCACTTTTTGTTCTGAAAAAGCATCATTTTATAACACGAAAGAAAAATAAGATGTATTGGTAGAAGAAGCAAAATAAATATGACACAGAACAATACAAAGTATTTAGAATACAGTAATAGATAGGATCCCAACTAAAATTGATTTTTCTTCACAGAAAATGTAATAAAATAAAAGTCAAAAGTAGAGCAATAATACTTATGTGAACTAAATTACAATATATTTATATTAAAGTAAGAAACGATGAATATTTCATTATTTCATAGCAATGATTATACAATTTTACATAATTCCACATTCTAATCCAAAACACATAATCAAAAGTATTTCAATATCATGTTATATTAAATTTTAGTAAAAAAATGTATTAAAATCTAAAATAATTTTTGTAAAGTAAAAGATAATAACGTGTATTTTTCTTTATTTTCTCAATTATGTAAAAATATTCGTTTTCTAATCAAATATTTTCTATTAGTAAAATAAAAATTTTATTTCAAAATAAATGTGTAAAAATATAATGATTAACTCATTGTAATGCACTTACAAAACAAGTTATAAAAAATTTATCTATTAACGTATAATAATCAGTAACCAGATTTCCATTTTTTATTCGAATCTCCTAAATGGAACAATTTTTTAATTGGATTATTTTATAGGGACAGCTTTTACAACAATGAAAATATTGTAAGTGTAATGAAATATATTCAAACAAAAACTAAATTAAATTAATATCAATCATCAAATAGGATTAAGATTTTACTTTAATTATTATTAATTTGGAATAAATATTAATTAAAATATTTAAAACAGTTTTATAAAGTAGTTTCTCCATTGAAAATGATTTTATAAAAAATTTATTAATCTCTTTGGGGGAATAAAAAGGGCATTTTATTTATATGCTAATAAAATAAAAGAAATGCACTTTTCTTTTATGTTTTTCTATAAAATTTTTCAAAACGAGAGAAAAAAGTTAATAAAAATAATAAAAAGAACAAACTTTTTCTAAGAAATTTTAACATAATTATTTAAATAAAAAGCGGAACACTTAAAACAATAACTGAAAACTTTATGAATTTTACTTTTCGTATACATTTTATTCATAAATTTTATTTTTTCGTGATTTTCTTTCTTTACTATTATTTTAAGTAATTTTTTATTCTCTCATACAGTTTTAGTGCAGTTACAATAAATTTTAATCAACTCTATAACAGTAAAAGTCACCAAAGAATAAAGTTCAGTACAGTGTAATTTATAAACTAAAGTTAAGGTCTACTTCTTCACAACACATACATCTTACTCATGTTAATAACTGTCATATTAGCGAATTAACAAATGTGTAACTTTTACTGTAATATTCGTTTACTGTGTTATTATTGCTAAACTATTTTTTCTATTAATTTTTTTATGTAAGAAAATAACATTAAATATGAATTATTACTGTTAATAATAAGTTATAAAATAACAAAGCTTCTCATTCGATGCACTATTTCTCTGTTATGACTTTGAAACTTCTTAAAAGTTGTTCACTAATCTATATAATGGTTAAGCTATTCTATTCTAAAAGCAATTTCTTTTACGAGTTTCCTTAGAGTATCACACAATAACTTATTCAATTTTTCTTACTTTTGAATTCAGAAGTTTCCGAAGTGATCGCTAGTTTTAGATGAATCTGTCACATACATTGTGCCCAAAGAGTGTGTGTGTGCCATAGGGTGGGGGAGAGAGAATAAAGAACGAAAATGAAAGAGACGATTAGGATAAGAGTAAAATAAATTATAATTTATTTTGTTTTCTTTGTTTACCATTTGTCTTGTTTTAAATAACTTTTCAAAGAAATATTTTAAATCAACTATAAACACATCTTAATATTAAATTCAATGTTTAGTGTATTTTCCTTTCTTATATTAAAAATTGAAATAAAAAATTATTTGTTTTAAAGTGTTATTGAATATAGATTATAAGAAGAATTATTTGTAAATGATGATCCATTTTATTGGAAGTGAAAATAATTTTTAGTAGAATTTAATTGAAGATAAGTAATTTGAGGTACATTTGATTGAGAAGATACTATTCCGGATTATCCACTTTAAATTTAATTTTAAATCACATTTCCTTATAATTAGCTTAATAAAAAATAACTACAATATAAATAATTATAACACTCCTTTATCTGTTTAAAAATTATTTTATAAAATTAAGTTGATTATGCTTTATATTAAATATAAATTATTTCAATATTGATATGAGTTGTGAAAAAAACGAAATAAAATCGACAAAACCAAAAAACTTATTTTGATACAAAGTAGAATTTATATATTACATATTATCTAAATTGTCATTCCCGGAGATTGATTCAAAATAAGCTAAACTTTATTTTTATGAGACGGCATAACTTTTATTTATATTGCTTTCCGTATCAGAAACCAATATAGCATTACAACACACACTGGTATTAAGTAGAGCTCTGTCCTGCTTTTTGATTTTGCCATTATTGAGGGTTTAGTGAAAACTAGTACCCTAAAAACACGAAGATAGGCCGCACCTCATGTATAAGCCGCACTATCATTTAATTGGAAAATTTGATTTTATAAATACTTTTTAATGTATAAGCCGCATCCCATGTATAGGCCGCATTTAACTTAACATTCTAAATATAGAGGGCAGTCATTGCATTTTGTCTTTTTTAAATTACATACTATAATAAATAATTGTTAATGGTATTCTTCATCCCGAACCGAACCGGTATATATTAAATTAAACCCGTACCAAAGTGAGAGTTTTGATGAACTAACCCAACGAAACCGAATGTTGAATATTTAAGTTTAAGTTTTTCTTATTTGACGTTTAATAAAGTCAAAATTCAAATTGATTTCTTTATATTTCATACAAAAAATTGTTTATCGGGTTTTCTGTTTTATTCGGGTTAACCGATAAGAAGTTTTTTCAATCCGAACTGAAAAGAGTAATAATAATTAGTAACCCAAACCGTACATATAAGGAACCTGTGGGGTAAAACCGTAGTGTTAACCGACCCGTGAACATCTTTAATAATAATTACTAGTTTCTTATGTTATTTTAAATATCATATTGGTATAATAAATATTGTTTAAATTAAAATGTTAAAATCTCAACGAAATGAGCGTCAAAAAATGCTAATTTTAAATTACATTTATTTAAATTTATCGAAAAAATAGAAACAGGCTGGCATTTAATATATTCAAATTAAATTTTAATTTTACATAAAATATTTAATGGATAGGCCGCACACAATGCATAGGACGCACTACTTTAAATTTTGTAAAATCGTGTTTTTTCAATAGAAAAGCCGCGGCCTATCATCGTGATTTTAGGGTACAAAATATCTATATTGTGCTGTAAAAACCTAAATTTGGTGAATTAACAATATTAGAGTTAAAAAATATTAAAATAAATGAAAATTTTAATTACATATTTATACATATTTTACACCATAGTAAGGTACATATTTTTATGTACTTAAATATTTTCCATTTTAAAGAAAATTATCGTTTAAATCTGAGTTTTCATGACAACTGATTTTACTTCTAAAAATCGATAAGTTTTGAGGTCTTTTTCTTGTTTTATACATTAAAATTTCCGAATAAAAATTTCACTGAAAAAGTTTTTAGTTCCAAAATCAGAATTTGGGGCAATTAAGAAAATGAGCTTAAAACACGTTTTAATAATTTAGCGTAATTAAGATTCAATTCGGATGTTTTATTATACATATATGAATAAATATATTTCTATTTTTACGTGCATATATATGTACATATTTATTGTTTTTTCGTACATAAAATGTTAGGCTTTGGTAATAATCAGAGTCGAGACTTTTTCGGAAGTAAAACACCAAAATTTCGGGCGGAAATTCGGACAATAAAATGATCTTTTTCGGACCGTTTTTCGCAAATTTCCAGAGATTTTCGGAACTTCTTTTAGGTAAAAATCAGTTGTACAACAACTTCTTAAACACTTGATATAGAGTTCTCTTTCTTACACATCCTAAAATTTCGAGTTGATAAACTTATTGGAGTTAAGCATCAATTTTTTCCTTAAAATTATTTTTTTTTGCAAAAAATCCTAAATTTTGTTCCATAAAAACAATTTTAAACGCCCACACTTAAAACTCATCAAATTTTAAGCAAAAATATTTCAAATAAGTATATTTTTCGGAAAAAATTGGAAAATTTCGGAATTTTTGAATAAACCATTTTTTATGAGTTTTCGGAAACTAAATATGGTTTAAATATGCTTAGAATTAGTAATATAATTCATTCATTTTAAACTCCGAAAGTTTTATTCAACTATAAAAGAGTCGGATTTCCGAAAAAGTCTCGACTCTGGAAATAATATAAAGTTTGAAAAATAGGTCAGTGTCTAATGTAATAAATAGGTTAATTTGTAGACTACTATAGTTTGACATTTATTAAATGAGAGATTATATTATTAATATCGAAAGTTTTTAAGTTCTTTGATGTCCACTTTTGTACATCAATAAAAGTTTTCATAACTATTTGCAAGTTTTTGGTCATAATTTTTTTCATTAAATGTATGATATATTTTTCTTAAGAAAAATCTTAATGTATATTTTAACTCAAGTCTCAGATATTTGTTAATCTTCTGAGATTTGATGCTATCAATTAAGATAAATTTTCACTCTTGTTTTAACATAAATTACTTATTATTATTATTGTTTTGTTTTTTCCAAATTTACATTTTAAGAAAACTTTTTCTTTATATAAATAGCATTTTATTAACATATGAATAATGGCTATTATTCTCAAATGACCACAGCATGTCTGCGTATAATAAATATAAATCCAGAATGTATAAAATATGTGTAAATTCAAACCAATATATAATCTATGATAAAATGAATTATGTTAAACTATAAGTTATTGTATACGAAAACGAAGTAGAAAACACATTTCTCAAATACCAAAATATTAACGATCAACATTTACTATTATTACCGGTATATATTGCATAAAAAGGTATACTAAAAAAATCAATATAATAGCTATGATTGAATACAGCGAAATTGAGCCAATATATTATAACTATAAATAGAAACAATGATTATTTAAAAATAACCTAAACCTTTACACTTTTCGCTTTACTTGCAAATAAAGTAGAGCTGCTTAAGTATGATAAGTTTGGTTCAATTAAGACAATTTAATGTAGTTACACCAAATCAAACAAAACTATTTTCAAAAAAAATAGAAACCAAATCAAACCAAACCATGAATTAATGGTTAAAACTTATTAAAAACTATTATAAGTCAAACCTATAGCACCTTTAGTTTAAATTATTACATTACCTAAATGTTACCAAGATTATCAGAATAAAATGACAACAAGATTTAAAATATTTTTTAAGCTCGATTTATTAAATAAAATATTAAGGATGAGGTTCGGTCTCCAGAATGTTAGATTGGGTCTAAATTAGTGTTGTATTTAGTTTTGAAAGTTAAAGTAATAGTTAGGAAATTTTTTACTTTTTCTTTTACATGAAGTAAAAGTAAAAAAAAAGTAAAATTAAAATTATTATAAAAAGAAAAAGTAAAAAAAGTAAAACTAAAAATTAAAACTAGTCTAAATCATGAAAAATATTTTATAATGTATGACTTAATCTAATATTAATTTAAAGAGCAATATGTTTTTAAAAATTTTAACTAGTAGATAAAACTAAAACCTGAATCCGTATATTAGAATTCTGAACCTGAGCCCTATATTGAACCCAAGATTTGAGTTCAAGTTCGAATGAATTTCAGTGCTTTGCATGCAATATTTGTGAGATAAAACAAATAAATCTATGATATTCGGTTTAAGTTATAAAACAGTTTACTGTGCATAAGTTTACGAATTTTAATTAATATAGTATTTAATTATAATATGTGACATGTATTTATTTATTATACAACAATAAGCGGATATTAAAGCTTTTTAATCTCACTAAAGCTTAGTATAAACATTGAATGCCAAAAACACTAGAATTTATAAATTATAATATTTTTTATCAATCTATTTAAATAGTATTAAATATATCCATTTAATTTGTTTAACACTTAACTTTTTTATATGTTTAATGTGTAAAATTTAATCTATTTGTTTTAACTTTTATTTAATTTAACAAAATTCATTACATTACACACTAAGAGCCTATGCAACAAAAGTTTCAAACATTCTCTCTTTCTCTCTCTTCCCTTTTCAATCAAATTTCTCTTAAATATTTCACTATTTATATGTTATACTCAGAGGGCGGATATTTGGTTAAATCCCTAATAACCTCAAAACCACCAAATTTGTCAAAATTTCGTTATAACCAACAAATATTTTAAAAGTATCTTTATTTAACCAAATTTCAATATTTTTGAAATTTTTAATTGAAAAATACTTGAGTTATGGGAATAAATCAGAAATTATTTTAAATTTTAACTTTTTTCTTATTTTAATCAAAGTTTTAACTAAATATTGATTTAGTTAAAACTAAGTCTTTTACATGCAAGTCCAATATGTCTATGCTATTTGGAGTATTATTTATTCATTGGTATGATTCAATATGTGCATACTGTTGTATTGCATAAAATAAGCATATCATTGATAAATTAAGCCGTATATTATTATAAGATAATATGGAGAAACGCGAAATTAAAAAAATATAATATACATTCTAATTTAAACTATGTTTTATATAACCACCAAATTTTAAAATTTTTGTTCCCAAATATCCACCAAAATTCTAGATTTGTTTTAACCAAATATCCGCCCTCTGGTTATACTATAGACATAGAAAGACTACAGGGTATGCAAAAAATTGAAATTAACACTTTTAATCAAGTTTTTTTTATTACAAACTTGAAATAAAAAATTATAAATATTATATCAAATGAAAGATTTTTAACCATTCATTTAAAAAATAGTTTTAATAATGTTAGCATAAAATGTTTTTTAATTATTTAATATTTTCTAATGCAACCCTTTATAATATTTTTTAAACATTTTTTAGAAGTTTTATTATTAAAAAATATTTTTAAAAATGTAAATTTTAAATAAACTCACTGAATAATTTAATTTAATCTGATTTTACTAAGAAATAATAATTAATTCTTCACCCAAAATATTAGAAAAATGCACAGTAAAAGTTGTTAAAAATTGTCAAAATGGAAAATATAGAATAATTTTTAAATATTTGATATTAAAATTTTTCAACCTAATTATATAAAAGAATGCTTATTAAGCATTTGCTTTATATACTATTTATAATTAATCAATTTAATTTTGTATTAATAAAACTTAATTAAAAGTGTTCATTTAAATTTTTGCATACACTGTAAGCCTAGAGTTAGACTTCAGCCTAAAGTGTAGTTTAAGAATATATTATTTCAAAAAATTTTTTAAAAAATTTTGGGCCGAAAAATTGGTTCTCAAAATATTTAAAAATTTTTTTGATAAATTTAACGCCGAGGAGGCTTTACTAAACTGAGGCTAAAATTATAGCTCTTTTAATATAGATATTTATCAAAAAAAGAATTGTTTAAAACTTTATTTATTTAATCAAGATTCTTTTTAAAAATATTTTTTTGGACGTAATTTATGAAACTTAAAACATTTTATGATTTATTATTAGTAAGTTTGTTCATTTTTTCAAATAAATTACGTCCAAAAAAATATTTTAAAAAAATCTTGATTAAATAAATAAAGTTTTAAATAATCTATCTCGGAAGTTCCTGGTCCTCGCAATTACATAATATAAACTACGTATGGCATATTTAAACGACATCTTAATCAAATAAGAAAGTGATTGCTCGATTTAAAATCAAACAGTCGAACGAACAACTGGATGCTACTACAGAATCATCTACAGTATCAACCGAAGAATATCTCCGGATGTATCAAATTCTTACGATGTCTGCGATATTACTCCTTGCGCTTCAGACGACTCAACCGATACTTCCGATACTCCTGAACAAAATTAAGTACTAACAAGAAGTTCAAGAAATCGGAAGCCTAATAATCGTTTAATCGTTATCTTCCGACGTTATAACTGCTGTGGAAGAACTCTAGTGCATGTGAACATGTCATTACACTAGTAGTTTCTATAACTTATATAACTCATTGTTTTTTGTTATCAAAAGTATTACTTTAGTGATTACTGTTACCTTATGATCACTTATGTATTACACGATCTCATGCTTATTATAAACGTTTGTATATCTAACACATTGTTTCATTAAAGTATATCAATGCTTGTTTTCTAACGTTTTGCTTAACTGTTATAACTGACTATGTTTTACATTGTGTTCACTCTCGTGAACACTTTGGTCTAGTCTTCGGTGGTATCGCATGGTTCTTCTGGTCATTCTTCCTCAGCTGTCAACGTCGTTACATGCATACAATTTAATCATTTTTACTAAAGTTTGGATTAATAAAGAAAATTTTTTATAGAAAGCAGATTATAATACTTGGGATTTCGTACTGCACACATGTGATACTATAAGCCTTTTCTGTATGGATACCTGAAACCCAAAGTTTATAAAGATAGTCCTCAAAATTTTCAAAATAAATTTAACTTTATTGGTCAAAACCCTATTATAAATGTTTAAGCTTATTCCTTGCAATTGATCCGAACGGTATATTCTATCTAAGCGATAGTTTTTTCACAAAAAATTAAACCAATAATGTTCGTTCGGGAATAAGCACATCAAACAACCATTTTTTAGGATGAAATGTTAATGATACTAATTCGTAAGGATTTTTCTGCACCTAAATTCGATTATTTGTTACATCGCCATCGATTAAACAATTTTCATCGGTAAATATGGTTTGTTTAATGCATTTTTTCATTATTGAACACAACACATTTTTTCCTTTTATAAAATAACTATCTAATATAAGGATGGGCGAAGCGTAATGACGTAAAATTACGTCACGTAATTTTACAGATTTTTACACGTATAATCCGTAAAAGGCTTTCCATTTTAGAATTATTTTCTATGTTAAAAAAGGTGGAAAAACAAATTTATATCATAAGATTAATCTGAATAATTATTGAAATTTTTATAAACAAAGAAAATATAACTAAATACAATTAACTTGCCTAATGAGGTGTCTACTCTCCCCAATTTTTTAATAACCACAAAAAGTATTAATGATAGCATTTTAAAATATGTTTAAGTTTTATAATAAAAGATAGATTCAGAAATTTTGATAAAAATAAGATTTTTTTGCGGTTCAAACCGAGAATTTTTTAAAAATTTATATTTACAGATTGTTACAGATTTTTACGTCAAATTACGTAAAATTACACTTAATAAAAGATTTTTACGTAAATTAATAGTTATTGAACAATTGTAGACTTTTAAGCTTTAATTTTTAATACATTATGTAATACGGGCTGTGTGCCACACTATTACGGTTCTTTATGGTTTAGTGTTGGTTGGCTTTCGTTGTCTAGGGTTTTGATGGGTTTTGATCACGAAATAATGAGTCTTTTTAAATAATGAATAACTTTTAATAAAACTTTGTTCGAAATATTTAAGATTACAAAATGTAATGATATGACACTCTTTGGCAATAATACGAAATATTAATTATAAAAATAGGAACTTTATATAAAAACAATCGAAATAATAATTATATGAAAACTTATTAATAAAGTAATCTCTGAGTAATACTGAATACAACAAAAGTATTAATTTTAAAATAAGACACTGCACTGATAACTGTCACGGATGACTGATGGAACTCGACTCACACGAACGACTTCTCGAACATAAGTGATCTTGAATTGAAGTAATCGTTGATATTTATTTGCTGAACCATTGCTTTGTTTTCTCTACTGCTTCGGGCACTTTATCGGCATTTGAAGGCTAACCTATCGAATGTTGGCCTTAATTCGCAAATAGCTATCAAAAGCTCCAAAAATATCGAAAACATTTTACTGATGTCGTCGAGTTGTCGCTAAGTTTCCATTTAAGTGCATATTTTAATAAAACTGAATAATAAAATAGAGTGAGTTATTAATTAAATATAGAAAACGAGTAAATATATTGATTTGAGTGTCATTTGGAAACGCGGGGTCGCTTTTAGTCCTCTTCGGAGCCGCTGTCGGTTTTCGGTTTTCACGATATATATATTGTTAATTGTTCCAATTGGTTTAAATTTAATCCGGTTTGGATCAATTAGAAAAGTTGGTGAAATATATATCGTTTGAAAGCTTATAAATAGAGGAATCGATTGATATAAGTCTTAAGCTAATCACACCAGTGGTTCAAGAATGACAAATTGGTGGCAGAAGAATATAATAGATTATTTCATAACGTAGTAAATGTATGATATGTATGCATTAAAATTAGCGCAATAACTATGATTGGCTATAATTTTTATGTATTTTGCGTTGAGATCTAATGCATAAAATTTTGTCTCAACATAGTTTGGAAAAACTCTATTATTAATTATTTAATGTAATAAATGTTTGTGCACAACACTACAAACAGATGTTTACAAGTAATTCTCTAATAGATGGCACTATATATCCATTCGTTTAAAAGTATTACAGTATTTCACATCTTTAATTTGAAGTATCAAAATATGGTAATTTATTAATAAATTAAATTATTATTATCAAATAATTATTTAATCAAAAATAATAAATGAAGAATCACCGTAATTATTGAAGCACTGAATGAATTTTAGTGACTAATTTATTGAAACATTTCTAATACATAATGCAGAAAATACTAAATTTAATATGACTTAGATTTATAGGATATTTCTTTACACATAAGTTTCTGTTTTCTTAATATTTAAAAATTAAAATGTTTAAGATTAAGAAATAGTGTTAGAAATTAATAAAGTGTGCTTAAAAAAGACACGAAAACAGACAATAATGACTATTATGATTGTCTTGAAATACATATCTTTTGTCAATATTCAAAGTTTGTTTGTTTTGGTAGTCTTTGTTTTCGAACGCTGGATTCACATAACAGGAACCATTGATATTCTCGACATGAATATGTTTTTTATCCCTCTTTTGGAAATAACGCGCGCTTCGTCTCAATAAGCTAACTCTCGGTATGTGAAAGTATTTCCAAAACCATGAATCTTGTTCTTCGTCAGTTATCGTTGCGTTAGAACTGATTTTTTCCCGAAATTATTTTGTATGTTGTGAAAGCGATTCAAATGAATGAAAGAAATATAAATGAAATGTCAATTACGAATGAATATGCTTGCGATACCATCTTCGACGTGATTGTGATGCGCAGTCACTCTTCCCGTTATAGTTATTAGCATTGATATCTGTGGCAATGAGCTCAACAACAACCAAATTACGTGACCGCATCTAAATTTGATTAATTAATACTGCCATATATACAGTGACGGACGTGGTCCACATAGGAAATGACAAGCGTGTAGTTGTTATCGCAAAAATTTTGGTCGTTATACTTATTTGGGTCAATCAATTTGTGAGAAAATGAGAAAAATGGCAATGAGTTGACGCTTTGGTTGTTAGAGTTCGCAAAAATTTTAATTATTGATTGACACACATGCAGAAAGTATGGTCTCATACGTCCGCCCACATATTTAAGCATAACTGTAATCGCGCTGCTAATCAATAATCCGTACATAAAACCGCCTAAAAGTTAATTTGATTCGATAATTTTATTATGATTCTATCAAAGTTATGGTAACGTTTTAATTGAGAAATTCTTAAATTTAAACAATCTAAGATTTATATTCATTTAAATATATAAAAACTTATGTCTTTAAAAATACAATTTTTTGTTTCTATCGAATTTAATTTATTATTAGAGCTTCAAAATAATAGAATTTATACCATATGAAAATAGCGCTTTAAATAGTATTAATAAATGACTCTTAAAAAGAGTCTCTTAAATAGCTCTTAAAATATTTATAATTTTTTAAAATTACATTAATTTTCCATAATATTATTTTTTTTTCTTCATATTAACATTTTTCTGAATCTTCTTTTTATTATGAACTTTTCAAAATATTTAAAATGCCACCTTTCTATGGTATTGAATAACTTTTTTAAGTGAGTGGTAATAAAAACTCATCAGATTTTATCGAGAATTTAATCTTTTTTAGCCAAAATAGCATTAAATTTTAAAAATAGCATAATAGCATTTATTATCTAAAATAGTAAAAAAAGCATTTATAAATGGAGCTAAAACGGCTCCATTTTACGAAATTCGTACACAAATAAATTTATATGCTTATAACTTATGGAATAAAAAAGTAGCAAATGCTATCATTTTGAAGCTCTATTTATTATAAACGATTGCAATTATATTTTAAAATTGTCATTTTTTAATAATTAACATGTCTGTAAAATATAAAAATGTTATACGGTCGTGTAAAATTAATAAAATTATCATAAAAAAACAATTTACTAAAAATATTATACATAAGAAAATCAAAAAAAAGTAATATATACCAGATTTTTGGAAATTTTTAAAAATTCTACACCAGATTAAGTAAAATATGCTCTTTTTAAAAAACATTTTCAAACGATTTTAGAATTTATTACTAACGATTTCAAAGCATCTTCTTTCTCGAAACGTATTCAAATAATTTGATTGAAGGTCAAATTTAAAAAACACTATTTAATTTTATTCATTCAATTAATAGTTTTTACAGCAAAATTTGCAAAAAAATGCATTTTAATGACAAAATTTAAATAAGAACAAATATTAATAAACAAGGAAGTAGTTAAATTTGGTCAAACTTTCAAAATTCACAAAATGATGACATATTGGACATATAAATGATTAAAAACATCTTGATTTACTTTATTTAGGATTGATTTATTTTGAAAATTCAAATGCATCCATACTCTCATTTGTCAATATAAAATCTTATAAAATTTTTTAGATGTTAATTGATTTATTTTAACACGTTTGAACATTTATTTGTTTAAAAAAGTAATTGTTATATGTTTAAGTTTTTTGTGTTTTTTTCAGAGTAAAATGGGGACAAAGAAAAAATTTAGACAAAATTGTGGAAATGTCCCCTATATGGGGACAATCTTGCCATTACCGCACTTTTGGGACAAATACGGACATTGTCACCAGTTTCCGATCTCTAGTAATAACAAACACTTATTTATAGAAGAAAAAATAATTGTTGTTTACAGTATTATATTTTCAAAGTTAACAACTTAAGCAGCTTATGTTTTACGTCTGAATATTATTTCTGGCATTTATTGCTATTTTATAGCAAACCACTAAAAAATATTTGACAGCTATAACAAAATGACTTTTCCTTTATATAATAACCGAAATTTTCAATAAAAGCCAGCGAGTTATAAACTGACCAGTTAATTTTTCAATAGTCGTTGATCGGGATATAACCAAATGCATTAAAATCTATCATTAATAAAATAATATTAATAAAAGAAAATTTTATTTAAAAAAAATATTAATCGATTTTTAATGATTAAAATTAAAAAATTCATCCAAAAAAGTAATTGCTTTATTTAGTGTTGAGAGGCATTAAGCATCGAACAAAAAAAACAAAACAGTAAAAATAAAATCGTGTAAGGAAGTGTTAGACAACGTAAGACTTTCAGGTGTGTTTGGAACTTATGATCGCTTGTCGAGTTGAGTTTTGATTGTAAGTCTATAATCAGCTTCCGAGTCGTCGTTATCGGCTTTTCTGGTAAAGATCTTCGTGAAGGCCGGTGATTTGCGTTCTAAAGGCCTAAGATCAGATTCAAAATAACATTAGCACGAGTTATATAATCTTATTCTTACTTTCGTGTAATTTATTTTTCGCAAAACGTTATCCATTTAAGACTCCACCGTTTGTTATCTTTAGCATAATGTTGAATCAGGCGCCTGATAATTATACGCTATTGAGCAAATTGAGTGCTGATCACAGTTACGCATAACGTTTTGTTAAGCAGAAAATCAATCAGTGGCCGAAGAGTTGGGTTCCGACACCATAGTAGTTGACTCGGAATAATCCACATTCGAGGCCACATCGTCGCTATCATTAAAAATGATGAAATAAAGAGCCTTTGGAGTAACTGAGCGGGAGTTTGTTGGAGTTGGAGTTTATTGATGTCAAGTGAGCGGTGTAGCTATGGGTGTTTTTGGCGACTGATAACTCTTGACCAAGATTACTATTCACATCAAAACATCCATTCTCGTTTTGTGTCTCCTTTTCCTATACTTGTATCAATCCGATATACATCACGCATTGTTAGAGATGTTGATAAAAAATTTAAAATATCCGTCAGTTTAGATTTATTGATTCGCATCATTTAAACTCAACCAGATCCGACACTATTCTATGTTATTTCATTAACTATAAATCCGACTTAATTCATATAAAATTATAGACTTTAGTCAGCTATTGATTTAAAGTAGTTACGATAAGTTGAAAAGATAAATAAAAAATTTAAAATATCAATCAGTTTAGATTAATTAATTCGCATCATTTAAACGCAACCAGGACCAACACTATTCTGTTTTATTTCATTAACTATATATCCGACTTAATTCATATAAAATTAAAGACTTTAGTCAGCTATTGATTTAAAGTAGTTACGATAAGTTGAAAAGATAAATAAAAAATTTAAAATATCGGTCAG